>QANU01056800.1:5650-123230 GCA_003254905.1 Nissolia schottii | reverse complement strand
TGTTACAACATCAGCTTTCAAGCCTTTACTCCCCATTTCATTAAGAAGGTCCTTGGCGGCACTTATGTTTTCTGCACAAGCCTGCAAGTAAGCAATTATGGGTTGAAACATTTGGAGAAACCCCTTCATCTAGCATCGAACTACACAGTGCAAACCCTTCCTCCATCATCCCCTCCTTGCAGTAAGCATCAATCAGTGTATTGAATGTTATTGCATTGGGAAACAACCCTTGCTTAGTTACATCGTCAAGGAGCTTTCTTGCTTCATCTATCATCTTATTCTTGCAAAACCCATTAATAAGAGCATTATAAGTAACAATATTAGGCTTCAAACCCGTGTCCACCATCTTATCCCACAGAGCAATAGCCTCATCTAGCTTCCCATCATTAGATAGGCCATTTATCATGGAGTTATAAGTAACTACATTAGGTTTTAGTCCCTGCATCTGCATATCTTCAAAGGCCTTCTTTGCAGCCAACATATTCTCATCCTTACAAAACCCATCAATAAGAGTGTTGAAGGTAACCTCATTTGGACTAATGTTGTTAGCAAGCATTTCTTTCAAAATAGCATTAGCTTTGTACATTTTTCCGGCAGCGCCCTTTTTGCANCTTTGCAGCCAACATATTTTCATCCTTACAAAACCCATCAATAAGAGTGTTGAAGGTAACCTCATTTGGACTAATGTTGTTAGCAAGCATTTCTTTCAATATAGCATTAGCTTTGTACATTTCTCCGGCAGCGCCCTTCTTGCAATGCCTATCAACAAGAATATTGTAAGTAATTACGTTTGGGGAAACTCCCCAGGCCTTCATGTCTTCAATAACATCCTCTGCCTTATTCAACTTACCAGCTTTGCATAGACCACTAATGAACGTGTTAAATGTGATCAAGTTAGGCTGAATCCTTCTCTTTATCATCTACTTGTACACATGCTCCATTTCCCCAATTTCATGGTCCTTCACCAAAGCACTCAACAATGAATTGCATGAAGTCAGTGACAACTTATATCCATATTCTCGAGCTCGCCCAAATGCTTCTCGAGCTGAACGAAGTTCTGAATTTCTAACATATGCTAGGAGCAACATATCAATTATTATAGCACTTGCAGAACACCGATTACGACGCAGCGAAAGGGAGTGAAAAACAGAAGAAACTGTGTGTTTCTCATTCTTCACAAAGTAATGCAAAAGGGACCTGACTTTAGAGTAACTTTTTAAATTTACCAAAAAATGTAAAACTTTGCTTGTCGTTTCAAGACCATATGCGAGTTTCAACTCTGTCTGAGACCACCGAAAGAACCTAACAACAAGCTCTGGTTCAATACCTGCATCAAGCAATTGATCAAGAAGTACTGCAGGTTTTGTTGATCTAAGATGGGTTTTGAGCTCTGACCAGTGCTGTTTACTCAACAGCTCTGCGATGGTATTTATGCTAAATGTCTGGACGATTGGACCTGCAAGTAGAAATCAGAGCACAAGCTGTGGATAACAAAACTATGTGATGAAAGGGAGAAGAGAATAACACCAAAAAGGGTACATTAATTCATAAATAAACATTTTCCACTGTTTTGTGATTGATAACAAGCAAAAATAATTCGAAAAATCGAGATCATAAAACATATTTGTAACTGAACTAATCAGAAAATTAATGATGAAAACTGATACAATCACAACCAAGAGAGAACAATTTAAATTTTGTCCTAGAGGTAAAAAATTAATTAACAGAACGGAAAACCACATAAATTAAGAGTTAAGACTGTAACAAAAGGATAAAACTCTCTGCACCGCATGGATTGCTTAATGCAGAAAATGCATTGTCACCTTGGATAGATCCACCAAACTTGCCAATTGTCATTGTTCCCTGGATCCTTCCCTCGATATATCTGTTAACGAATAGTAATGGTCATCGTTGAGAGAGCCTCCCTTTTCTCTCAAAGGCGAATAGAAACTGCAACAAATGATGGGTGTGTATCAGAAACACGTAATTGTTCCATAGAAACTCAAACTATCAACTTATAATAAAAGAAAAAATGGATGGTGTTTGATTAAAAAAGTGTGGTTAATATGTTGGTTTTATTTTGTTCTTAAATTGATCACGTGGGTACTCTTTCCTCCTCAAAAAAATGAGGGGTTTGTTCCACTGGGTTTCAACGAGGGTTTTAACCAATCGTTCAGGTTGTTGAGTCTCAATGGGTTTTGGTGGTTACATTGTTGTGTCCAAAGCTGTTGAAGAATGCGAGTTACACTGGTTTTCATCAACGATTGAGAGACACGTAATGGGGTAATGGTTTGTTTTTTAATTCAATTCTTGGTGATGATGTGGTTCGTGTGTGCAACTAGTTGATTGATAGGTGTTTGATAGAATGCGTGAGAGAAAAAGGAGAAAAATAAGTGTAGATTCACGTGTTTTGATGGAGGTGAAGCTGACCTCAGTGTTGAACCCCGATGGGACGTAGTCGCAAACACGTTATGAAATTCTTCGATTCTACAAGCTGAACTGCCATCTTCATGATCCAGCGCCCAGTCCCTCCTGCCACTTGCTGCTACTACGCGTACAAGCAATAAAATGCAATGACACGCCAGAACTATTATCAAAATCGCATTTCACCTCAAATTGGAGCAAAATTATACTTCGCCCTGTTTAGTTAGAGTAAATTGCTACATTTTGTTAATATTTATTATATTTGAGAGTTTTTCCCCCGTTTTCTTTTGACGGATATTTTTTTATTCTCAAATTTCACAAATAAAGTATCGGCCTCTTCAATATTTCATATATTTAATCATACATTAAAACTAACTGACCAAATTTTGATAATTTAGAATTGTGTAATACTATGCAATTCACGTCTTGATAAAATGTGTGTTTAACTTGTTAAAAAAAAAATTGAATAGTTAGACTGAAACGTATGGAGAGTATTCCTCCTCGGTCAAAATAACCTCAGGTGTGGTTAGGAAATCTATAAAATAAAACTTATTTTATTAATGGAATCCAAGTATAGTCATTATTTTATATAATTGCTTACGTGAAAATCAATTTATGGTAAAGTATTAACTTAAAAGTAATATTAAAATAATATATTTTGTTTGAACTATACGAAAAAAAAGAATGAATTGTCTCGTGTTAAATATGATCATATTTTGTTATATTATGAAAAATAAATACACAAACATTCGAATTGGATTTTACCAATGTTAAGAAGATTCTACTTATTTAAAATATTTGAATATTTCTCTCACATAACATAATCAAACATTATTTGACATGAGATAATTCATTTTCTATTAAAAATACTTCTGTACGATAAACTAATAATAAATTTGTGAATTAGTTTATGTATATTATATAATATTTAATACTTATGGTTGATTTCGTAAAAAACATCATAATTCCAAAATAATCCGATTTTACTTATAATTAAAAGCTCCAAAATTTTGCTTCCAATTATTCTTGCAAAAAAAAATTAAATTATGTATGAACTCAAATAATTTAATAAGGGAAAAAAAAGTTAACTAAAACTCTCACTGGAGGTGATTGAGCTCAATCGTTGGGTAGTAATTCCACAATTGTCATTACTCATTAAGATTGAAGATCATTGGAATTGTATTATAATGTCACTTTAATGCTCAAGTTAGTATATATCTATTATAGAATATATTGTATTTAATAGTAACATACTTTTATTGAGCGTACGAGGTGCTCTATTTATAGTTTGAAGTTGGTCACCAAAACACATATGACATTAAGTTGGGAGTTCGCATGATTTCCTCAACACCATAACTTTGTAATTTTGGTAACACATGTCATAATGTCGATATCGTTAATGTTGTGTTGCGTCAACCCTATGTATCGTGTCAATTGATAGAGTTGAGTCAAGATTTTTGTCAAAACATAGGTTGAGCCTTGAGATTCTTATTAGGTCCACCTTCCTCTCCTATCCTATGTTTTTGTTTGGTGTTGGTCTCTTATTGGGCTTAGGTCCATTTTCATCCTATTTCGTAACAATATAAAAAAAATAACTTTATTTATTTTTCATATTTTTTTTACAATTTTACTATGTATTAAAAGGTCTTTATAAAAGGTGTAAACATTTCTTTTATATATACAAAGAGCAATTTCCTTTTCTCTATGCCCTCTAAAAAAATGTCACTTATTTTTCATCATTTATCCAAACAAGATTGATTTTCATAGAAGAGCATATGTTCTTAAACATGCACAAAAAGCATATAAGCGTTTCCTTTTAAGCTTTAAAGTGAGCATGCAGCTAAGTTTATACAATCCATACACTCAGTAAAATGGAAATAACCTAAATGGCTGTGTAAAATTATTTTATAGAGTCCCGATTTTTGCACACCTTTACAATGTACATCAGTTGCATACCCCTTTATAATTCAGGCTCACTACTGCGCAACTCAAAAAATGATAATTATTCTTGCACATTTCCTCTTTGCACACATGTTGCACACCCACGCTATTTTACTTAAAATTTTGTGCTGACTCAGCTAGCTGCTCCGTCCATTCATTTTGTTTCTTCGTTTTTGTTCATTATCTTTTAATTTTGTGCTTCGTTCTTTCTTGCTTCGTTGTTGCTCATTCTTTCTCAATGTATCAATTCGTTTTGGTTTATGCTCGATCATTCTCGTTCGTTTTTTATCTGTTTTGTGCTTTCTCATTTTGTAATCGTTTCTGTAATTGATGCGCATATTTCAGATACGATTTAGTGACATAACATTTTATTATACTCGGACACAACCATTTCGTGAACTTAGACCTAACCTAATTAAATAACATGACCTAACCATCTTACAAAGATGGACACAACCACATTATATACACAAACTTATCTTATATGTTACACAGATATAGCCATTACATGCATCTTAAAAGCATGATCGAAGCAAAGAGAGAAAAAAAGTAGAACATAAACAACCATTTGATGAAAACAAACACAACCTTACCAAAATAAAAGACCTAACCTTTTTGTAGTTTAAGACATAACCAATTCAAATAAATAGACACAATCTTTTATTATAGTCGGACGCAACCTTTTCGTGAATTCAGATCTAACCTTATTAAAAAATATGACTTAACCGTTATATATAAATATAGACACACAAAGATGGACACAACTGCGTTATATGCACAAGTCTATTATGTACATTATGCAGACACAACCTTATCAAAGTAAAAGACCTAGCCTTTTTGTTGTTTAAGACACAACCAGTTTAAATAAACAGATACAATCTTTTATTATAGTCAAACACAACCTTTCATGAACCCAGATCTAACCTTATTAAACAATATAACCTAACCGTTATATAGACACACACACAAAGCTAGACACAACTACGTTGTATGCACAGACCTATCTTTTACATTATACAGACGCAACCATCACATAATCAAAGTAAAAAGAGAAAAGAAACATAGAACATAAACAACTATTTGGTAAAAACAGACACAACTTTACCAAAGTAAAAGACCTAACATTTTTGTTGTTTAAGAAACAACCAATTTAAATAAACAGACACAATCTTTTATTATAGGCAGACACAACTTTTTCATGAACTCAGACCTAACCTTATTAAATAATACGTCCTAAACATTATATATACACACACAAAGCTAGACACAACCACATTATATACATAGACCTATCTTTTATATTATACAAACACAACAATCACATAATCAAAGCAAAGAGAGAAAATAAAAATAGAACATAAACAATCATTTAGTGAAAACAGACACAACCTTACCAAAGTAAAAGACCTGACCTTTTTGTTGTTTAAGACGCAACCAGTTTAAATAAACAGACATAATCTTTTATTATAGTCAGACACAACCTTTTCATGAACGCAGACCTAACCTTCTTAAACAATATGTCCTAGACGTTATATATACACACACACAAAGCTAGACACAACCACATTATATACACGTACCTATCTTTTTTTATTATACAAACACAACAATCACATAATCAAAGAAAGAGAGAAAAGAAAAATAGAACATAAACAATCATTTGGTGAAAATAGACACAACCTTACCAAAGTAAAAGACCTAATCTTTTTGTTGTTTAAGACACAACCAGTTTAAATAAATAGACACAATCATTTATTATAGTCAGACATAACCTTTTCATGAACTCAGACCTAACCTTATTAAAAAATATGACTTAGACGTTATATATATATACATACACACAAAACTAGACATAACCATATTATATACGTAAACCTATCTTTTATATTATACAGACACAACAATCACATAATCGAAGCAAAGAGAGAAAAGAAAAATAGAACATAAAGATGGACAAAACGAAAGATAAAAAGAAGAACAGATGAAAAAAATAATTAGGTCGCAAGAACTCTTGAAAGAGAAAGGTCGTGAGAGAGAGCGCGAAATGTGAAAGGTGGGAGAGTAGAAAGACATTTCTGCATTTTTTGATGAGTCCCCATTTTTTCACACCTCTACAGGGCACTCTAGTTGCATACCCCTTTATAATTCAGACTCACTACTGCGCAACTCAAAAAACGCAGAACTGTCTTTCTACTCTCCCACCTTTCACATTTCTTGCTCTCTTTTACAACCTTTCTCCTTCAAGAGTTCTTACGACCTAATTGTTTCTTCATCTGTTCCTTTGTTTATCTTTCATTTTGCCCATCTTTATGTTCTATTTTTCTTTTATCTCGTTGCTTCGATTATATGATGGTTGTGTCTGTATAATATAAAAGATATGTCTATGTATATAATGTGGTTGTGTCTAGCTTTGTGTGTGTATAACGTCTAAGTCATATTGTTTAATATGATTAAGCCTGAGTTCATGAAAAAGTTGTGTTTGACTATAATAAAAGATTGTGTCTATTTATTTAAATTGATTGCGTCTTAAACAACAAAAAGGTCAGATCTTTTACTTTGGTAAGGTTGTGTCTGTTTTCACCAAATGATTGTTTGTGTTCTATTTTTATGTTCTCTCTTTGCTTTGATTATGTAATTGTTGTGTTTGTATAATATAAAAGATAGGTCTGTGTATATAATGTGGTTGTGTCTAGCTTTGTGTGTGTGTATATATAACGTCTAGGACATATTGTTTAAGAATGTTAGGTCTGCGTTCATGACAAGGTTGTGTCTGACTATAATAAAAGATTGTGTCTGTTTATTTAAACTGGTCGTGTCTTAAACAACAAAAAGGTTAGGTTATTTACTTTGGTAAGATTGTGTCTGTTTTCACCAAATGATTATTTAAGTTCTGTTTTTCTTTTCTCTCTTTTCTTCTATTATGTGATTGTTGTGTTTATATAATATAAAAGATAGATTTGTGTATATAATGTGGTTGTGTCTAGCTTTGTGTGTGTATATATATAACAGTTAGGTCATATTGTATGATAAGGTTATGCTTGAGGTCACAAAAAGGTTGTGTTTGACTATAATAAAAGATTGTGTCTTTATTTAAGTTGGTTGTGTCTTAAACAACAAAAAGGTTAGGTCTTTTACTTTGGTAAAGTTATGTCTGTTTTTACCAAATAGTTGTTTATGGTCTATGTTTCTTTTCTCTCTTTACTTCGATTATGTGGTGGTTGTGCCTGTATAATGTAAAAGATAGGTCTGTGCATACAACGTCGTTGTGTCTAGCTTTGTGCATCTCTATATATAACGGTTAGGTCATATTATTTAATAAGGTTATATTTGAATTCATGAAAATGTTGCGTCTGACTATAATAAAAGATTGTGTCTGTTTATTTAAACTGATTGTGTCTTAAATAACAAAAATGTTAAGTCTTTTAATTTGGTAATGTTGTGTCAGTTTTCACCAAATCGTTGTTTATGTTCAACTTTTTTTTTTCCTTCTCTTTGCTTCGATCATGCTTTTAAGATACATGTAATGGTTTTGTCTGTGTAAAATAAAAGATAGGTCTGTATATATAATGTGGTTGTGTCTGACTATAATAAAAGAGTGTGTCTATTTATTTAAACTGGTTGTGTCTTAAACAACAAAAAGGTTAGGTCTTTTACTTTGGTAAAGTTGTGTCAGTTTTTACCAATTAGTTGTTTATGTTCTATGTTTCTTTTCTCTTTTTACTTCGATTATGTGATGGTTGTGTCTGTATAATGTGAAAGATAGGTCTGTGCATACAACGTAGTTGTGTCTAGCTTTGTATGTCTATATATATAACGGTTAGGTCATATTGTCTAATAAGGTTAGATCTGAATTCATAAAAATGTTGTGTCTGATTATAATAAAAGATTGTGTCCATTTATTTAAACTGTTTGTGTCTTAAACAACAAAAATGTTAGGCCTTTTAATTTGGTAATGTTTCAGTTTCCACCAAATGGTTGCTTATGTTTTACTTTTTTTTTTTCTTTTTTGCTTCGATCATGCTTTTAAGATACATGTAATGGTTTATCTGTGTAACATAAAAGATAGATCTATGTATATAATGTGGTTATGTCCATCTTTATAAGATGGTTAGATCATGTTATTTAATAAGGTTATGTCTGGGTTCACAAAATGGTTGTGGCTGAGTATAATAAAAGGTTGTGTTACTAAATCACAACTTAAATATGCACAGCAATTACAGAAAAGATTACAGAATGAGAAAGTATAGAACAAATAAAAAATGAACGAGAATGATCGAGCATAAACCAAAACAAATTGATACACTAAGAGAGAATGAGCAACAACTAAGTAAGAAAGAACGAAACACGAAATTAAAAGAGAATGAATAAAAACGAAGAAACAAAATGAATGAACTTAGCAGTTTGTTGAGTCAGCACAAAATTTTAGTAAAATAGAGTGAGTGTGCAATATGTGTGCAAGAATAATTATCGTATTTTATAATATACAAAATTTAAACAAAATAAATAAGAAATCATGTAAATACTAATAAGAGGCGATGGTTGGCTGGGCAGTCCGAGCCCTAGCCCGTGGCGCTCCACTCCGACTGAATCGCAAATTGGACATCTCCTCCCACCCCCCCGGGCCAGTAGCGGTCCCCGGAAGCAAAAGCAAGCTTAGCCCCAAACACAACCCCACCCTCTTTTCCCTCCTTTCCCTCCCCTCATGTCACTCATGTACCCCTCTCCACCCCCATTCCCATACTCTAAACCCCACAAGCCGCCGCATAAATAAAACGCTGCTTCCATATTCACCCCCTTCACTTCTTCTTCGCTGTCTCCTTGCTTTCTCATTCTGGTTAACCAGCTAGTTAGTCACGATCCTCTCTCTCTTTTCGAGTTTCGTGTGCAAGTTCGCTATGACCTATGCGGCGTTATTATAAACTAATCCCCGAAATTTCCCTCTTAGATTCCAATTTCTTGCTCTGTTTTCTCCTAAACCCTAACATGTAATACCGCACTGATTGTGTTCGAATTTCTGTTTGGTGAATGCAGATCTTTGTTAATAATGGCTTCACCCGCGTGGTTGCCACAAGAGCTACGCCCACCGGTTTCTCAAAGTCCTGCGGCGGCGTCCGGAGAACTACCCGTGCCTGTTGGTTCTTCCGCCCCAAATTCTGCTCATACAGCTCCTGCTCCCGGTGCGTCTACTACGCCTACAAGCTTTATCTCTAGTTTTTAATTTTCACGAGCATTCATTATTATTTTTTTATTGTTGCTGTTTTTACACGTGAATCAATTGAAGCACATTCGAATTCGGATTTATTTATTGCAACTGGTTTTGTAGCTCCTGCACTGGCACCGGCACCGGCACCGGCACCGTTCCCTTATGGCATGCATCAAAATGTGAACAACTCTGGAAATTCTCAGCAGTTGTCGGCGCACTCTGTTAGTACTTACTTGTTATTTTGTGTATTTACAGCTCCTGGCTTATGATCGATTGGGTTCATGGTGATGTGGTATTTCAATCGCAGACTTTTCAACTCTATTTGTTGTTTTCCAATGCAGGTAATGAGGCCTAATTCAGCAGTGATTCCCATGGCTGTTCAACCTCCGGCTCCTGGCCTCCCTCCACATACTGCACCTTCATTTTCGTATAATGTTTCACAAAGTGGTGCAACTTTTTCTAGCAATCAGCAGCATACACAACCCAGCACAGTAAGTCTCATACTCTTACATCAACTTTAACTATAAGTTTGTGCAAGTTGGGTGATTCCATATTTAGTGGGATTTATTAAAACCGTAGGCTATGCTTGTTTGAGTAGGTAGAAAACAGAAAATGGTTTGGCTTACCACATGTGAGCTGAGCTGAAAGAGCTTATTTCATTAATTTCCCATACCTGCTTTAGTAGCATAGATAGGGCCTTCTATTTGGAGTGAGAATTACTTCACACTTGACTGGCTTGCATATTGCAGAATATGTCAAATTTGGCTGCACAGGATGCTAATAAAGTGTCTTCTGCATCAAGTGTTGTACATTCTGTCCCTGCTCATACTTCTGTATCTACAATGCCTCCACCATCTGACCCCAACTTTCGCCCAGCTACTTCATGGATGCCAACTCCCGTATCTTTTCCTATGCATCCCTTAATGCTTGGAACTCCTGGGAACCCTGCTCCCCCTGGTTTGGCATCAGCTCCAGTAATGTCTTCCAATCCAGCTGCTCCACCCACAAGCACAGGTTCTTCGTCAGTGGCACCAGTGAGACCAAATATGCCTGCTGCAGCCAATGTATCAGATCCTACTGCCCCACCGAAAGGCACACCCTATCCATCCATACCTCCCATGGTTGGTCCGCCACCTCAAGGATTTTGGTTACAACCTCCGCAAATGAGTGGCGTACTTAGGCCACCATTTATTCAATATCCCACTGCTTTTCCTGGTCCCTTTCCGTTCCCAGCACGTGGCGTTCCTCTCCCTGCTGTACCAGTACCTGATTCTCAACCTCCTGGTGTTACACCTGTGAGTGCTGCTGGTGCAACTTCGGCATCTTCTGCTTCCAGTCATCCGCTGAGGAGTTCAACTGCTTTGCAGACAGAAGTTATTTCTGGGCATGCTGGTATGCACGATGCAATAATACTGCTTCACTCATGTATTATCTCTTTGATGTGATTTGTAAACAAAAATCATTTCCCTTATGACTGTGGTTCTTGTGGTTGTAGATGAGATGAAGAAATTGAATGCTACACAGAATATGGATGCTGCTAATGTTCAATTGGATGCCTGGACAGCCCATAAGACTGAAACAGGAGTTGTATACTATTATAATGCCTTGACAGGAGAATCAACTTATGATAAACCTGCTGGCTTTAAAGGCGAGGTATGTATACTTGCAGCCCACTAGTCTTAGTTGATATTTTGCCTTATGCTGTCCTGCATCACAAAGTAAGAGCTCTATATATTTTGTAATTGATATAAAATTTTGGATATCACAATTAATATTCTTTAATATATTTATTCTTTTTTAATAAAATATTTGAATATATTTTAGAGAATGGAAATTGGATACATTGACCTATGGGGAAAAAAAGAGACTCCAATGCTATATATTTGTGTACTAAAATTGGAACCGTCAAAAACCCATTTTATATGCCTATTTTTACTATCCAATACCTCCAGCTGTCATAAATAATTCAATTTATGATCATTAATATTTATTTTTTATTTCACATTATTGATATTTTGGCTATTCATGCAGCCTCACCAAGTTTCTGTGCAGCCAACTCCAGTTTCAATGTAAGTTTGTTGCTTATCTTCTGGTAGCAAAAAACAAATTTGATTAGTCATTTTTTGTTTTCTTTTGTAATTCTAACTAATAATACATAATATGATGTTTATTTATCTTTTCTACTGTTATCCGTTTTGCCTTGTTTTCTTTGAGGACCATAAAGCTTTTTAGTTCTTTATCATTAGTCAAAGTAAAACATGGAGGTGTAGTAGACACTCTGCAGGTGATAAAAAATGCTAATAAATGCTAAGTAAGGAAAGATGAGTGGTATGTAAGACCTTCATTTTATTGGTCATTAAGGGATATCATTGGGGTTTGGGAGGGAAAGAATCATAGGACATGAAGCGGGTTTTTGATCTTTAACATGATCAAATTGAATGGAAGGAAAGGTGAATAATAGCAAGTGATTCATTACAGTACGTCTGGTAGTCAGTCCCATGGGATTCTGGTGAGATCCCGGCATCCCATCCCTTCCCATGCCCTCTATGAGATGGGAAAGCTGGCACGTCCCACATTTCCGTCCTAGTGAATCTTGGCCTGGATCCCAGCAAATCCCGGCAAATTGTGCTGGGAACTCGCCTGTCTCGGCTGGCATGATGAGGCCATGCGAAATATTTGTTTTCCCTCATTTTTTCCCCTTTTTTGATGAAGTTGATGCTGAATATTATGTTTTGCTTTCCCTTACAATACTTGGATTGTTTTATTGGCTTGTCATTTTGTTTAGATTATTAAACTGGTGTTGATTGCCTGTTTCTTGAGTATGGAACTTGGCACTATGGATTATTGGATTATTTTGTGACTATTGATTAGTCATGATAAATGAATGAGACAATGAGTTTAATTTTGGATTTTTTTTTGAAATATTTATATGTATTTTGCATACATTCATTACATTTCAAATAATTTTGTATATATTGCCATCCCAACCATCCCATCCTGCTATTGCACGCGATTCCGGTTTTTGAGGTTGGCTGGGATGGGCCGAGATCTGGGATTGACTACCTTGGGCTTCAAGGAGATCTGGGTTTTTGAACTCCAAATGTGACTATACAGTTGTAGCTCCTTGAAAAGTTGAATTCACTCTAGCCAATATTCTTGAAGTTGTTTCATGAATGATTTGTATTTAAATGGTTTGACTATGGGTATGATTTAGGAGTGGGCATTGTAGCGTCATTTGATCAATGTAGTTGACCCCATCTAGTGTGGGAAAAAACTCGGTTGTTGTGTTATATATTGATATTAGTTTATTGTTGAATCTGAAAAGTCACTGTTTTTTTAGTAACAATGATTTACAATCTTACTTTCTTTTCTTTGGTCTTGTTTTATTGTTATAGGGTGAACTTACCTGGTACTGATTGGGTGCTGGTCTCCACAAGTGATGGGAAGAAATATTACTACAACAATCAAACCAAGGTATGATTGTTATATTCATAGCTCAACTGTATGATCTCTGCTGTTCTTCTTGTTCACCTGTCTAGTTACTTGAGTACTTGTCCGGTTACCTATTTTCATTCTGACATGACGTCTGTTTATCTTGTCATTCTTTTCTTCATTATTGGTGCTTCTACTTATGCATTCTCAGAATGTTAGTTACATCCACTGACAATTTCTGTCCCTTGATTAATCTACAACTGTATGTTACTAACTAAAATCTGTTAGCACGTTAGTATTATTGAAAAGAAGAGGAATAAAAAGCATACGCACTCTCTTCTCTTCCTCTGTTAGGCACTCCATGGTCATTACCTGCTATTGGCACATTAGTCAGCCTCTTTTGGTTAATTTTCCTTAATATGAAATATATCCACCAGAAGTTCTTTATTTGTGATTTTTGCCAAACTTTATCTGATATATATGTACCGATAATACTTCTATTGCAAGTTTGAAATTGTGATACCATTTCTCTTTTATGTCATTTGTTTATTCTTTTCTGGATTTTTGTTATTTGTTAGACAAGTTGCTGGGAAATTCCAAATGAGGTGGCTGAATTGAAAAAGAAGCAGGATAGTGATGTTACAAAAGATCATTTAATGTCAGTTGACTCAGTTCCAAATACTAATGTATTGTCTGATAAAGCGTCTGGAATGGTTACTCTGAATGCTCCTGCTATTAATACTGGTGGTCGTGATGCTGCAGCCCTTAAACCCTCCAGTGTACAGAGCTCATCATCGGCACTGGATTTGATCAAGAAGAAGTTGCAGGACTCAGGATCTCCTGTTGCTTCCTCTTCTATTCCTGTGCCATCAGTACAAGCAGGATCTGAATCAAATGGTTCGAAAGCCGCTGAATCTACAGCTAAGGGTCTTCAAGGTGATAATAACAAAGATAAACAAAAAGATACTAATGGTGAAGCTAACAGCTCTGACACATCGTCAGATTCAGAAGATGAAGATAGTGGACCTTCAAAGGAGGAGCGCATCATTCAATTTAAGGTATATGTATGTTGCTTTCTTTGAGCTGATGCAGTTGGTTTACCCTGTCATGAGGAATTCCGATTTTCTTGCATTGATTTCATATATATATATAAACCGTGCTCAAATTACCATGTGAAGTGTCTTTCACTTCTTCTTTTCTTATTTTATTTGTTTTTTCCACGCTAATATTGTTGATTAATACTTTTTGATGGATGTTATTTGCTGCTTTTGCAGATTTTATCGTTTTTTTTATTTAAAAAAAGTGTATGGAAATTTTTAGAATTGCTGCATATTTAAATTTCATAAACTATACTTTTACACCATTTTGGTAGAGAATTATTATTTCGGGGAACAACTATTTCATAGTTTTGAATTCTTTCAGACTCATAGTACATGTTTGTTCTAGTTCAGTTTTTATTTGGGCCATAGCAAATGCCATACAGGCACTACTTTACAATATCACCTACCAATTCCAAAATGAAAATCTTGATAACATGAAAGTGAACCCTTTCTTACTGCATTATTAATCTGCTAGAGAAGTTGCTCTGAATAAAGTTTTGTTTGTGTATGGTTCTTGTCATGTTTGAACTTGTTCTATGTGAGACTGAGAGGCAATAAATTCCATGAATCATGATGCTCTCTCAAATTTGCCTTACTTTATACCTAATATTATGATTATGTTGCGTAGTTTCGTTTATGTGTGCTTATGAATTTTGCAGGAGATGCTTAAGGAGCGGGGAGTGGCACCATTCTCAAAGTGGGAAAAAGAACTGCCAAAGATAGTATTTGATCCACGTTTCAAGGTTTACTTAGGCTAAATATGTTTTATTATTTTGTTTTGTCTTGGGAAATTGTGGACTTTCCTTCAATTGGAACTCTGATAATGGTTCCACAAGAATTATTTACTAGTGAAGTGTTTGAGTTCCACTCGATTTTTCCTTAATTGTATCATGATGTATGGAGGAAAATGGATTTTGAAGTAGTAGAAAACATGGAGGTAAAAAACGTGTGGTTTGGAGTCTCTTTTTTGTGGACCACTTGCTTGAATGTTGTGTATTTTAGAGCAATCTTAGTGTATATAATCGTTTAAGCTATTTTTTTAAGTCTACATTAAAGAACTAGCTACTTCTCACTATGTAATTGTTTGGGGAGAAAGAAAGATTAAAATCCATTGTGTATTTTGGTTGTGTGGCTTGTAGGACTGTTGTTGAAACCTTTTTTTCTTTACAGAATTATGGGGTAGGGTTATCTGTATGGCTTCGTTGTGGGTTTCGGCCCATTGTTTCTTTAGGAATATTTCTCTGATGGATATGCATAGGGACTAGAAAGCTCTTTTCAGATAATATGTCTATGGGGTTTAGCCTATTCTTTTTTGTTTTCTTTTTTACAAAGATGATATATTGCCATGTCCTTGTCGCTAAAAATACTAATTTTTTGCGGGTTACTTTTGGTTTATTTTATTTTTTCATCTGCAAAAATTTTACTATGGATAATTTGTGTCAATACAGGCCATGCCAAGTTATTCTGCAAGGAGATCCTTGTTTGAGCATTATGTTAAAACTCGTGCGGAAGAAGAACGCAAAGAAAAACGTGCTGCACAGAAGGCTGCAATTGAGGGATTTAAGCAGTTATTGGATGAAGCCTCAGAGGTTTTAAGCTGTTTCAATTTGAAGACAAATTGTGCTTGTTTTTGTTTTCTATCATATCTGTTTTCCTTTAACTTGTGGAACTACTGAATGCTTATAGATCATTTGATTTTCAGGATATTGATCACAACACCGAGTATCAGACTTTCCGAAAGAAATGGGGAAATGACCCAAGGTTTGAGGCATTGGACCGCAAGGAACGAGAGCACTTATTGAGTGACAGGTGCCACTTAGATTTTTAATAGGATAATTATCTTCTAATGTTCTTTGCATGTGATGTGTTCACGTAAGCAACATCCATTCTGTCATATTACTTCTTTGATTCCTTAGTTTTCTTTCATGCTATAGGAGCTGCTTGCCAGGTACCCAAGTTAGCAGTGAAAATTACTTTGAGAATGAGATGCATTTTTATTTTGTTTTCCACTCTCTAGGGCATATACCAATTATTAAGGAGTGAAATCATGAAACCCCGGCTGTTACTCCCTGCCTCTTTATGTTACTAGTTCTCTTTCAAGCATGTTGTTAAGTTTTAGAGAGGGAAATTCTGTTTATGTAGCTCATATCAGTGTGTATGTATTATAAAAAACATAAAGATAAAGGACTAAAGACATCTGTCTGTTGCATGTGACTGTCTTGTTTTTATTTCACAAACATCAGCACATTTTGTTTTTTGCTCTGCAATATCAGCAAATATTGCATATTTTGTCCAAAATGAATGCTGTCCCACAGGCCAATCCTTTAGATTTAATTATTCAAAATTTCGTATATCAGACTCGGCTAAGGTTTTAGCTTTTTGTGTTATATATTGCTTTGGTTTGGATCCTCATTTGCATTAATATTGAACTTTTTCCTAGACAGAAATGATTTCTAATGATAACCCTTGAAAGCAACATGAGTCAGCAGGTAGTAGGCTAATGACAGACTCTCGGATTCTCTGTGGGTGTGTCCTTATGCCCTCTGAACTCTTTGGATTTGCATGGTAAATGGTTATGTTATGTCAATATGATACCATTGAATTCTGGTTGATGGCTTCCTGTTTGTGTTTCAGAGTGCTTCCTTTGAAGAAAGCTGCCGAAGAAAAGGCCCAAGCAATACGCATAGCTGCTGCTGCTAGTTTTAAGTCAATGCTTAAAGAACGAGGCGATATATCTCTTAACTCCCGTTGGTCCAGGGTATAGATTTTTCTTATGAATAACTTGTTACATTGTTTTCTGTTGTTTAGATGCAGGCCTTTGAAACATCTGGCCAAAGTGCTATCATGTTCAAATAGCATTAGTTGGTCTATTTTCTATTGATTCAACTCAATTTTTAGGCATAATGACTGTTGATTGATAGAACTCGTTTTTGTAACTGAAGAAGTTTTTGTTTGTTATTTGCCTCCAAAACGGAAATATCTAGAACCAAACAGAAAAGGTAACGGAGAACAAAATGTGAATCATGGTACAACTAAGCTCCCTCTGGTACTTGCTTAATAAGAAAGAGGAATATTGTATTCTTAAGTAAACACGGTGGAGTAAGATTTGCTCCTATTGATTGAGTTTCTGTAATTATTCCATTCCAAAAACAGAATTCTAAATTATTGGATTCTTTTGGTGATGTCCCACTCCCATAGTTACTAATTCATGGTCAAACTTGTACAGCATGAAAACTTTCATTCTCAGTTCTACAAAAATATTTATGAAAGCCTTCCCTTTGGTAGTCAATATATGTATAACATTTTGAATCGGTTAATCAAAGATAATGTGTGATACTGAAGGAAATTTTTTATAACGAGTTTGAAGTAGATTATGAACAAATGAGCTTGTTTATTTTTTAGTTTTCATCTATATACGAGTTAACTTACACGTGATGTATTTTTGCCTTTAGTGTTTACGATGAATGTCGTCTTAAAAGCCACATATGATTAGGAATCAAGCCTGCCTTCACTAGTGACAGTTGTTATTTTTGGTTTTGCATTAAGATGTTTTTGGCTGTCTGTGGTTGGAGGATAGAAAGTTTGTTTTTGACTGTTACTTAGAATGATCTTGGCGGTTGCAAAATCAAATATGAAATACTTCATGATCTTTATTTATTTAAAGTTTAAGCATTATATTGATATATTTTTAAAACGCATGATTGTGGTATGCATGGTAATTCAGTTCATATTAATCTCTCTCTCCTCTGTAACATGTATTGTTTAATTTATAGCTTTTGGTTGATGCAGGTTAAAGAAAGCTTAAGGGATGACCCAAGATATAAATCTGTGAGACACGAGGATAGGGAAATTTTGTTCAACGAGTACATATCTGAATTAAAAGCTGTTGAACGTGCAGCAGAAAGAGAGATCAAAGCCAGAAGGGATGAGCAGGTATGAATGTGTTTTTGAAACACTTGTACAACTTTTAGCTTATTGGAAACCTAACTTTGTTGAAGTGACCTTTATGATGCGTACCAGAGGTCTCTTTAATTGACAATGTTGATGATTTTATATCAATTAGTATTATTTGACTTGGATTAGTGATTTATTTATACTCAAATGCCCCCTAGCAGTGTTTTGAATAACCTATTTTGTTATATTGATTATGAAGCAAATTTAAACACTTGAAACTGATTTGCAGGATAAGTTGAGAGAGAGAGAACGGGAGCTTCGCAAAAGGAAGGAAAGAGAGGAGCAGGAAATGGAAAGGGTGCGGGTGAAAATTCGAAGAAAGGAGGCAGTTTCTTCTTTTCAAGCTTTACTTGTGGAGACAATCAAAGACCCTCTGGTATAACTTTCATTCTTTATGTGGTACCATTACTCGCATTATTTTTATCCTCAGTAAATAAACTATAATATTAATATTTTTTCAAATTCTGAAAGGACGGAATCTATCTAGTTTTATAAAAAATATCATTTTGTTCCTTGAGTATTGATATTTTTTTATATCCTAGTTTATGAGTTGACCCAATTAGTCCCATCTTGAATGGAAGGACTAAACTGCATCCAGCCAGATATTATTACCTTTAAACTGAAAATTGAATAAAACTTGAATGCGCATAAGTTTCTCGTAATGGTTCAATTATCCTATTGCTCGCTGGTAACTTGCTTTGTTTTTACTTGGAAGTTAGCTGTTAACAATGATAAATTTTTTATGCTATTTGCTTTTGTTAAAGAAAAAGTAATGTCATTTGTCCTTATTATTAGGCATCATGGACAGAATCTAAACCCAAGTTAGAAAAGGATCCTCAAGGTCGTGCGACGAATCCCGATCTCGATCCTGCTGAGATGGAAAAGCTCTTTCGGGAACATGTAAAGATGCTTCAGGACGTAAGTGACAATATCTGTTTAGTTGTTTTCTATTGCTTTCTCTTTTTGCTGTAATGTGTACTAGAGTGCCACTTGTAGTAGTGACCTGTATGCTAACGTCAGTGAACTTTGGCCAGCGCTGTGCACTCGAGTTTAGAGCTCTTTTAGCTGAAGTATTGACTTCTGAAGCTGCATCCCAAGAAAGTGATGATGGGAAAACAGTTCTTAATTCATGGTCTACCGCTAAACGTCTTCTAAAATCTGATCCAAGATATAACAAGGTTCCGAGAAAAGACAGAGAAGCCTTGTGGCGCCGGTTTGCGGAAGATATGCTGCGGCGGCAAAAGGCATCCCATGAAGAGAAACACACAGATGCTAAAGGTAGGAACTCTCTAGAATCTTCCAGACATCTATCGGACTCTGGGAGATTGCGTGAGAGAAGATAATTCTTCAGAGATTAGGTCTCTTAACATTGAAGCCTGATGTTATAACAGTCGTATCACATGGATGACAAAGTCATAAATACTGTGTTCATTACATCATTAGTTTATTAGGTGCATATAATTTCGTTGCAGAATGCAGAAGTATATCATTGATGCGAGTTTAGCCAATGCTCTTAATCTTATTTCAATTTTCTCTCGCAATTCAGTTGTCCATGCAACGAGAAACGCCCGATCATTGTGTACATTTATTTATGTTCAGAGTCACTATACACTTGTTAGGTTAGTCACTCGTTAGTTTTCTTGATCAGAAAACGAGTCACTCGTTAGTTTGCAGTGGGATAATATATTATTGATAATAACTTGCATATAGTTTTCTTATAAACTAGTAATGTCGCTAACCAAATGGTTAGACAATGTGTTTGAAAGTTCAAGAGAAGGTAAAAATGAGTAGTTTCTCCAACTGTAATTTAACTTTGATGTATTGACAATATGAATATATGTCTCGCATTTGTTATTTATTTATCCAGTCTTCTTTAAAGCGTTGTTCCATAACTGCAGCAAATATAAAAAACTAAAACTTAGATACGAAGGTCATTGTCAAATTGGATAACGTAATGCTGATCATCTATTCATAAAAATCAACTTGTGTTTCATTACAATTATAATGCGTATTTACCTATTTATTAAGAATAAACGAGTCAAATTTATTAAGCAAATAGCTCCACATATTTTCAAACTAGTTTCTGACAAAGTTGATGATGGACGAGTAAGGGAACATTAACCGATTTTCAATAAACAAGAAGGTGAATGCATTATACATACAAAAAAACAAATGACTTGAAGTATGTACACACTTTATTCTCGGACGCAAAAAAAATTAGCCTCCTCATGGAACCATATCGGAAAGGGTAACAGAATGCAAGCGACCCTTGGCAAGTATAGTGCAGACAGCTTCTATGAGAGGTACAAAGCTTCCAAATAATCATCAATGTAGGCTAAGCTAGGCCAGTGATCTGTACGAATACGAACTAAAGTTGAAGCATCACCAACTTCCATTTGGAAAAGGAGATGAAACCGGGGTGGAAGAAATATTAGCAAAAGAAAACAGCCCATGTTTCTTTTTCTGCCATCACTACTGCCACCCTTCTCGTACTCTTGATCATTGTAAGTAAGACGAAGTGGACCTGCATCAAGATTTGTAACTGAAGTAACATCAGGCGAAGCATCTTCCAAAATGACGTCCTTGATGATTCTCCCTTCCCATATAGCTTCAATAAGTGGCTCCCCCCTCACACCTACAACAAAGCGCGCCAGATGGTGCTCGGTTGCGTGGATCAGAGAGGTCGCGGGGACATCGAGAAGTTTGACAGATTGAGTTCCACTGATGGCAGCAATCCCTTTGCCCCCTTTCAATTGGAAGGTTTCCCTCCCAGTGTTGGATGATGAGCCACACGCCTCCCATAAAGCAGAGAACAAGTCAAAGTTGTATCGAGGTATCGCGACTTCCAGGATGTCTGATGGGACAATAGCCTTGAGAAACATGTCTTCTATGCCTACTGTGATTCCCTGAAGTTGACCTTGGATGATCTGGCCGTTCTCTGCATTTGTTTCAATGTGAACATCAACTACACCCGGTGTTGGTTCCCTAGGCTCCAAATCAATGAAAACTGTAGATCTGAATTTTTCTTCTTCTCTGGAATTGCTCCCAATGGGAAGAATACTTAAGGAATCATCTTGAGGTGCATGGTCTTCACTGTGAGGTTCACCAAGAAGAAAAGGTATGTGACGTGATGGAATTGGCCCATACGGTGCAGAAGAGGAGAACTTTAACACAGTAGCATATATAGCAGGAAGTGCATCTATATCTTCCAAGGATGTGGCAGTGCTATCAACTCCCAACATTCGATTGAAATTATTAGACTCAAACCTCAAACAACATGATATTCTAACTTTTAGTCCCGGCATGTATCTGAAGTCAGGAATACAGGAAAAGTACTTCCTTAATGTGTTCAAAATTTCTGCAACTTTAGAATCCACCACACGAAGTGGTTCTTGTGGCTGATTTATTCTTCCAGTTTCAGGAATGGTTTGTGTATTGGAACTGTGGGAAACCTCCTTGTCCTCAGCAGGGGCTTCGAGGTCCCTAATGCCCTCCAGATACGCAGGTTTGCTGTTACTTAGAACTAAACTTGATAATGACAAAGACCAAAACTGTTTAACAAGCAATGGGGTCAGCCGCTCAAGGTGAATGCAGGACGATAAGTTTTTAACTGCCTTGAATTTCTGAGAAGGCCGAGGTGACTGAACATTGAAAAAAGAGGTTGGGTTTGAAGATGGTGAAATTCCAAGGATCGTGTTCCCAAGGTTCAGGATGTCTCTAAGCTTCTTCCCCGGAATGCACACTAGCATGCGCAAGTAGATCCTACAAAATGCCACTTATCAGTATAGCCAGACAATCATTATTTTAGGCCCTATGGACTTCCCCTACATATCTTGAATTTCAAGACAGAACTCATGGATAGTGAAAACCAAAGGTGAAGGAAATAAAACACGGAAAATGATTATATCAAAAGACGCAACGGCAAATGCAATACCTTGTATTATCACGGACTTCCAAATCAGGAAAATAGAGACAAGTAAAGGCAAGTAGGCGAGATAGTCTGAGGAACAATCTAGAACTATGGTGGTGCATCAATATAGTTCGACAAATTCCAAGAGCCCTACTTCCCTGTGACCAAGATTTCAACCCTGTATCTGGACCATGTTTCTCGATGAGGAAAATCATGAAGTTTGTGAGAAGCTCTAACAATCCATGTGGAGGTATTGTCTGATTTTCAGCAATTCTATCAAATATTGGGAAGCAATAAACCAGCTTATAATCCATTCTCACTTTTGGAAGCAAGTGCGCATCAAATTTCTGAAGTAAGCACTCACCCAACCAAGAATGCTTTTGACAAGAAAGTAAACGATCAACAAAAGCAACAACAACAGGAACCAGTCTTCGACTCTCCAACATCGTGTTCACAAGCAGCCCCTGAAAAGAGAAACTTGAATCCATCATGCCTAAAGACAGGGAACTGATGAAAGACATGACCACACATCAACGTGCTGTAAATTTTCATTTCAACCATGGAATCTGAGCTCTTAGTTACTGACATGTAAGGGAACACAACAAAGACACTCCATTGCTGAGAGGCCTACCACAAATTCTGTATTATCTATATTATAATTATAATTAAAAACCAAATCCAAAAGAGAGAATCCATATTCCAAAATTGAAATACTACAAACATAACATACAATACAAGGTAAAAAAAAAATAAAAAAAAAAGGAGACTGGCATGAGGAACTTTATACCTGTATGGTACGAAATATCGTCGACTCCAACAGATTTTTTGTGGTAGAAGGATCACTGTCTGAATGAGAAGATGCACCAATCAGAAACTTATGGAGGATACGGAATGCAATGGAAATTTCAGTGCTCCCTGGAGGCAACCATTTGTAGGATGAGACACAAACAAGACCATCTTCAAACAGCTTCACCAAATCAACCGACTCAGCCTCCTCATGGGAACCACTTTTCACTCTGAGTACATTGACACACACTGAGCAAAACGCAAGAAGGTCAAGCTTCAATGCTTTCAAAGCCAGAGGATCAAACAATGCAGGATAAAAGTTCGAGCAAGCCTCAACGGTATGCTTAGTCTTCTCAACACTTTTTCTGAAAATCAGCTGATTGAAACCCAACAACCAGTGAACGGCTAGCAACCGAAACACCAAATAATGCTGTGATTCTCTTGAAATTGACAAGAGGCTGCGTGAAACCTCACCCTCTTGTCCCTCAAAAGCATCTAGGAAACGCAAATACAACATCAAAACCACATGGCACAGCACGGGGTCATACGAATAAGCCATTCCGAAAAACTGCACCTTCAGCATTGAAGGCTGCAATTCGAGCGCCACAGCGACAGGAACCACCATGGCCATGAACTCCATCATCCCGCAAGGTGTCATAACCTGCGGCCACTCAAGCAAGAACGCCAACGCCCTCCTCAACTCCTTCTGATTCAAACCATTTCCACCATAACCCTCTTTTGAATCACCCAACACAAACTGCGGCAAGTAGAAAGGAACCAACGGAATAGAAGTATTCAAAACAGAAACGCTCAATTTCATAGCAACGATGTTATGAATCACCATAGTGAAAAGCAAGATGTAACCTTGCGAAGCGTGCGTTCGCTCGTTCTGGCACAAGCTCCATAAGTGCGCTACAACGTCGGAGAGCAGGCACGGGTTGAACCGCTCCAGCTCCCGGAGGCACTCGCACGCGATGGATCGGGTTTGCCGATCCGACCCGAAATTAGGGCGGTTGATGACCGTTAACAAGAGCTCAATCAAATTCTCGGTTTGTTGGACGTGGAATTGGAGCTTCTCGGAGATGCAGACGAGGATCGAGGTGGCGGAGACCATGAACTGCTCCTTGAACATGGAGGTTATGTGGACGCCGTCTAGCGGCGCTTGGATGACGGTGCGGAGCGCGTCGATTACACGGTCGAGGTGTTGCGCGTGCTGGTCGTGGTTGCCGGGAGGGAAGAAGGAGTCGGAAAATTCGTCGAGGAAGACGAGGAGCTGGAGCTTGACGGAGAGAGGGAAGTCCTTTCGGAGGAGGGAAGGGAGGAGGAGATCGAGGAGCGGAGGGAGAGGGTGCGCGGAGCTCCATTGCTTGCTTCCGCCGCCGCCTGACTGGAAGTCCTCGATTAGGTTTTCCCACTCCTGCGGCGTCAGCAGCTTCAATGGCGGCGGCTGTGGTGGTGGCGCCGACTTCTCCGTCATGTGTTGGCCGAGAAACAATGGCTGCTCTCTCTGAACTACGATACAATGCGGTTCGAACAGATACACCCCACAACGCGGGGATCGGGTTCTGGAAACAACGCTGTTGAACCGAACCGGATCGAACCGGGTTCTCTTCTGAGACAGTGACTTTGGGCTGGCCCAGCTCATTCCTTAAAATTGGTGCGCGACAAGATCACGTGATTTGCACGTATTTTGGTTCACGTCAAAATAAAAACCCTCTTCGTCTCTGCGGTGCGCAAATTTCATTTCTAGCTTTGAGATTTTGAAGGGTTCTGTAAAACTACGCGCTCTAGAACCTTATACCCTCTTGTTCTTTCTTCTGCTCGAAGGTCTCGTCGCAAATGGTTCGCGCCTCTTCTCTCTTCTTCCTCTTCGTTTATCTCTACTATTATTTTTTCTTTGTCTCTTTTTTTTTTTCAATTTTTCTGTATGCTTTCGTTAACATACATCGACTGCTTGAAATCTGTGTACAATTTTTTGGACTGCAACTCAACTATTCGAATTTCGATTTTCTTTACCTTTTGTGATTCTAGGTATTTTGGTGAAGGCCTTTTTTGTTTCGAATTAACTTATTATTTCCTTTATAATTAATCGTTCTCGTCGTGAGCGCGGTTTATTGTTCAATTTCTGGGGTTTATATATGTATTTGAGCTGCGTTAAATTGAGATTGAGATTGAGATTGAATCGTGTGGGAATCAGTATCTTACGGATAAATATTTCATACTTATATTTCTGTTTGGTTTGAAAGCATCTGACATTTATATCGTGCAACTTTTTGATCGTAATTATTGGAATATTGTAGGATGCTGCGAAGACGCGTGGTGCTGTGTTGGCATGTACGGATGAAGCAGTTCTTCCTGTGAGTCATGTGTTTGAAGCCATTAGAGAACTTGGAAATGAAGGGGCTGGGCAGTATGATCCTCTGGTTGTTACATCTGCATCATCACTAAGTAATTCTCCTGCTCCTTTGATTGCTTTACTTTTTTGAGTTGTTTTGATAATTAATGCTGATTCTGTGTATAGCACAAGTCTTACTGGTCTACTTTGCTCTTTAAATAGAACGAATTTCTAACACAAACCATAAATATTTTATTTTCTATTGCATGCATCTTCCTCAACTTGGAATTCGTTTAGGGAGAATTGGGAATGTATATCATAACTGAAGCTTGGCTCTATCTCTTCTAGAGGGATTTTGCTGCCAAATGCTGTTTCTGTGTAATGTTCGAAATTTGCCCTAAAGAAATTAATATACAATCTAAGTTTATATTCTTATTTGTTTGAGTTGATGCTTTAAATTTAATCTATGCCTATTAAACTGCCAATGCATGATCCTTCATAATAGCTTGTGAAAATGATTTTTAATGCTTTGTGGATCTGCTGGAAATCAAGTGTTCATTCAATTAGTGAAGCCAAGCATAAAAATGCTTCATCTATTGGAGGAAATTTCAAATTAAGAGTATGCTTATTGTTGAAGCTGTTTAGCACACTATTTTTGCAATCTTCTGATATGATAAACCAATCTTCCAAAACCTTATATTCCATTTGGTATATATGATATTGTGTTTATATTTGTATTGTAGATTTGTAGTAAACGAAACCTATTTTGACCACCTATTCGTCTTGCATACTGCAGGCAAGCTGCCAGTGGAAACTTCTTCTGTGGATATTGTCATTTTGATCTGGCAGTCTCCTGATTGTCCCATGGACCAACTGGTTCAAGAAGTCCTGAGAGTGTTAAAAGCTGGTGGAACAACTCTTATTCTCAAGTCATCTCAGTCTGCTGCGGATTCACTTGATAAGGTAATAACAACCTGGATTTGTACCTGGGTGAATTTATATTGTTGTACATTATCTGATTTCCCCACCTTGTCATTGCAGACTATATCTGATCTTGAGGGCAAGTTATTACTGGCAGGGTTTTCAGACACACAAGTTTTACAGTTAAAATCAGCTGTCCCAACTGGAGGCAAATCTTCTGGGGTATGTTCAATTATTTTGTATCTGGCTCTTCTGCTGCTTTCTTGTATCATATCATGTAATGTGTTTATGCAATGTGATACAGTAGAAACATGTGGATGATTCAAATGACTGATTGTATGTCATGGGTTTAGAGGATTTAATTCTTGGTTGGGTTTGAAATCTAGTCTATTGTTATCATTTAGTCAGTGGATTTTCATTGAGCACAATTAGTTTTAATGAGATTTTTCTTTTTTAATCATGCTATATTCTTATTTCTTTTCCTTGCTTCACTGCAATCTGGCAAATTAGTTATCTATTGCCTGACGGGTTGAGTATTGATTGGGTCAGGAGTCATGGAAATTTATTCCTTTTATCTTTCCTATTTATCTAACAGTTTAAAAATTCTAATTGTCATTATATTATGCCTTGCACATAGATCAAAGCTAAAAAGCCTTCATGGAAAATTGGATCTTCTTTTGCATTGAAGAAGGTAGTGAAGAGTTCTCCTAAAGTGCAAATTGATATTGATTCAGATCTCATTGATGAAGATAGTCTTTTGACTGAAGAAGATTTAAAGAAACCCCAGTTGCCACCTGGTAATGAGTGCTATTATAGTTTCTTTCATCAATTGATAAGTATTCTGTATGATATTAGGCAATTAAATAACATGCCTTATGCAGTAGGTGATTGTGAAATTGGAAGGACAAGAAAAGCCTGCAAAAATTGTACATGTGGGAGGGCTGAAGAAGAGGAAAAAGTATTGAAGTTAGGATTGACTGCAGAACAGATTAATAATCCTCAATCAGCTTGTGGCAATGTATGTTTTTTATTCTCTCTCTCTCTCTCTCTCTCTCTCTCTCTCTCTCTCTCGGTGCAATATACAGTTTGTTCGTGCTACCGTGCTTTGGAGTCTTCTGATTGCATATTATGTGGCTGTGATGTTCAATAAAACATTAATAACTCATTTTTGCTCTGTCTGCATTTTATAATGAACAGTTCAGAAAAATTTAATTTGAATAATTTATGTTTTTACGTACAGTTTAATAGTTTGAGTGCCCTTTGGTTAGATAGCTTTTCTGTTTTGTTTAGATGTGAATTAAACAGCCCCTTCATCCCATCTTCTCCCTTAATATATGTCAGGTAGTTTGAATTCTTGAAATTTTAGAGCTAGTGCTGCATCATAAGCCTTTTTCTTCCTGTTACATATAACTCAGTAATATGTATGTAGAGCCTTGTGTAATGTAAGAAATACTAGTTCTCTATAACTGTCGTTTCTTTCATTTTACCTATGGAAGCTTGGCCTAATTCAGATATTTTAAGTGAGCGAGTTTGATGAATCCATGTAGCTGACTCACCTGTTTGAACAAGTGTTCTCTTGTCCTAGCTCTCATGCCATGTTATAACCTCAATTGTATTGTGTCTTACACTTTAAAAGTTAGTTATTTTATCATTCAGTTTTCTTTGTATCATGAAGTGGATGTCAACTTTTGTCAGTATTGATCAAACAATAAATTCCAAGATTGGTTTGATTTTCGGTCAGTGTGGTTTGTACGATGAGAATTTAAATCTTGCAGATTTTGTGAGTTGCCCTTCGTGAATAGTCACTTTCTATTATGGCTATCTATGGTAGATTCGTTTCCTCATATTTGGCATTGCTCTCAAAGTTGTCTTTGGTCTGCAGTGTTCACTAGGGGATGCTTTCAGGTGCAGTACCTGCCCTTACAAGGGTCTTCCTCCCTTCAAATTGGGCGAGAAGGTATATGTTCTCCCCTTCTGAGCTGTTTTGGGGTCATTTTTTTGGTTTGGCCTGTATCATTTGTTACTCAAGTCATTCATTATTTTTATGCAGGTTTCACTGTCCGGCAACTTCCTTGCTGCAGACATATAAAATGAATGAAGTTGTTGTTGTTTTTATTTTTATTTTTATTTTTATGGGGGTTATGGAATTTGGGCACATGTTTAGTTATGGTAATGCTAGTAAAACCATTTCATACGAGTTGTCTGATACAATTTTAAGTATGATTATATGAGAGATCCAAGTTTTTTCAGCAACCACAGTGCTGTGATGTCATCTCTCCTTTTTGTTTTTAAATAGAAAATGTTCTTTTCGTTGTATCACAAGGTTGCAAAGGAAATTGTCTTATAAATTAGTATAAATCTAGCCGTATTAATATATGTTATTTATGTTATGTTTATGTTTATGTTTATGTTTATGTTTATGTTTAATGGATCAAATAAACATGAGATTTATTTTGATGTAGTGAAAAAAAAAAAATCTAGTCATTCAGTCTGATAAAATGTTACAATTTTGATTCAATGGTTTACATGTGACGAGAAGGTCTTCTCCATGTCGAGGTAACATTTTTTCTATATCAATGTACTATTTAATGAGGTTTTTTTTCTTTGTAATGTTGTCAATGTATTAAAATTATTTTCAACAGAAAATACCGCAAATTTAGTTTTAAAAACGCAAACCAAATTCATTCACCTTTAAGTTAGGTAAAGATATCCATTCGTTATTATGACTTATAATGGCAATGCAACGATTGGATGAAATAAACATGCTTAGTTGTTACCTTGCAACTTAATCAATTTAATGCGGTATGGAATAAAACTAATTATGCTAATAAAAAGAAAAAAGAATAAAACCAGTTGTGTTATGAAATAGTTCAAAATTGGATCGTTGATTTAAAACTAATTCATAACTAATTTAATTAGTTTTTACATTATTGGGAAATGATAAGTTAATATTTTTTTTTATAATGTTAATAGATAAAAGAAAGGAAAATCTGGAATTTAATAAACTAATTCAAAATTATAAATTGGTATTTGATTCGAAACCCTTTAAAAGAATGACATGAGATGCGTATTTTTCGTTCTCATTTTCAATTTTTTTTTGACGTGAAAATAATTTTCTTAGTTACCCCAACACTATTTATGCAAACTCTTTTGGCTCTTAAAAACGCACACAAGTTGAAACCTGAAACCGTGCGTTTTAGTTGAACATAACCTGTGCCTGTTCTGTGCAACCGTCGTCTTCTTCCTCAATCTCTTCTGCAATCATCTTAGCATAGCTCGCTGTGAACAATTTCTTTTCTTCCCTTGGAATTCCTATTTACTCTTCAGTAGACCTCTCATTCCATCTCTGATCTCTCATCTCATCCTCTCATCTCCCAAATCAACAAAACCTAAAACTCTGATCTCTGCCGCCATCGCCGTCACGTCACGCTGTCGCTTCATGCCGCCATCGCCGTCGCTTCACGCTGCCATCCCTCCGTGTCGGCGAGCTTGCGTTTCGCTCCAATCAGGTACGTTTTGATTTCCATTTTGTGATTATATTTTTCCCCCCTTTTAGTTTCTCTGTGTTTCTGGGTTTTTAACCTTTTCCCCCATCTGGGTTTCTCTTTAATTTCCCTTTCTTCTTGTTCTATGAGATTGGTTATTATCATTATGCTTGTTCTATGCATTGCTCCCAGAATATTGAAGCAAAGGCAATGAATTTAATTAAACATCGTTACAATTACAGAGGTTGAGGTCAACAAACGCAATGAAGCTATGATTAACGTGGATGAGCTCAATTTTTTTCTTAATTTATATATATATATATAATTCTTTGTGATTTTTCTGTTTCTGCTTGTATCATGTCCAATTTTATATTCTTTTTAATTTTATTTTTGGGGTTATTATTAGTTGCAAAATTTATGTGTTTGTGTCTGCAATTTAGAATTTGTTTGTCCTACAAGAATGTTAGTTTTGAAACATAGTTCAAGTTAGCTAATCCTATTGGCTGTGTGCTATCAATCTATTTTGGAAATTTTGATGAAGGGGAATTGTGATGTATTCAAATGGAAAACTTGTGTTCATGAACTAGCAAATCCTGCCTTGGAAAACTTGTGAGCTGTAAATATTGCCCTACTAAGGAGCTTCCTATGTGTATTAGAACCTTTGCCCATGAAATTGGTGACAAGTACATGCTTTACAGTTAGAAGGTTCTGCATGGGACCTCTTTGCTAGTACTATTCAGAGAGTTAGTTTCCTCATATTAGATCATACTCAGTTATATATATCTTTGACTTAGAAAAAACACTCTTATTTTGTTATTGTTTTAAGGGTTTCAATTTCAGATATCAGCTCTAGCTAACTCTTTTGGTTTTGACTTTCGATGCTTAATTTCTGATGTAAACTTGAACTCTTTTTTCTTTGTTTTCTGTAACACTCTGTGTGTGTGTGTGTGTGTGTGTGTGTAATTGAGCTGAAACTCTGTATCAATTCAATTGTAATATCTTATTTTTGTGATCTGCAGTACCGGCCATCCAGCTCCTTCAATTCCCCCTTCTGGACCACAAACTCCGGTGCTCCTGTTTGGAACAACTACTCATCCATAACTGTTGGAACTAGAGGTAAATCTATCTATCTTACCATTTCGAGTGATTAATTAGCCATCTTTGTGTGATGGGAGGCATCGAAGTTCCATTGGTATTGAATGAATAACTAATCATGAATAATTTTATATGCCATTAGATATGTTTTTTTGTGTATGTGTTATCTATCTATGTGAAATGTAATTGAAGATGTTTGCTTGGCTGCTGTAGTTTGTTACTAATGTTGATTTATACATATGGAAAAGATTGATTGGGCAAACAGGATTTGGGTTTGGGAGTTTAGATAGAAGATTTTTTTCATTTTTGTTTGGGTTGGATGGATGGCAGTACTTGGTTTTGTTATTGAAGCTCTCCAATGTTATTATTATTCTTTTTCAACTTTCATTTATGTTCTTTATATGGTTCAGAAAGGTAAAATTGGACCTATAATGAAGAGGAATGGTTGAAACTTTCATAATGGGCAAGAAGCAAGATACCGAAGCTTGATTTTGCTAACTCTGGGTGCCAAACCATTGTGTTTGTATATCTAAATTATGCAGAACTTTCATTTTATTTGTTGTGTATACCATGGTTTATAATGTGCTGTCATCTTAGGTTTATATCTTACCATTTGTATTGGATTTTGACTTGTTATATTATCATATTTTAAGTGAAAGGTTTTCTTCCAAAGTAAAAAAATCAATGCAGAGTGACCTTAGTTTCCCGTTCGAGATTCAATATCCGTGAGCGTGTGTACATTTTTGTTTGACAAATTGTACTCTTTATTTGACAAAGTAAACTTTTGCGACCATCTTGGACAATTTTCTGGACTAATTCATTATAAAAAAAAGGCTTTAAAGCATAAGAACGAAAAAAAAATAGGTCGGCTGGGCCCATGGGCCCCACGGGCTTTTTAGGGCCCGTGGGTCCCATGGCTGTGTCAGGCCGAGTTGGCCATTAACGTTATTGTTAGCCATTTTTAAAGCATAAAAATGAAGAAGAAAAAAAATTAGGTGTAGGGCCAAGCCCATGGGCTTTTTTTTGGGCCTGTGGGCCCCATGGCCGTTTCAGGCCAAGTTGGCTATTAACATTATTGCTAGCCATTTTTAAAGCATAAAAACGAAAAAGAAAAAAAAAACTAGGCATGGGGTCAAGCCCATAGGCTTTTTGGTCCCGTGGGTCCCATGGCCGCGTCAACGGGCCAGCACTAGAAAACCAAAAAAGATTAGAAAAAAATTTAATTTTTTTACGTAGGATGGGCCCAGGCCCTTTTAAGCCCATTGAAAGTAGGGCTTGATAGGGGAGGGCCCCCTATTTTGACACCTTTACTCTTCAGAAATTTTGATTGACGTGAAATTTTGGTTTTTAGTTGTAAGATGGGTTTTTTTTTTTCCATCTCCATTTTTGTTGTATTTTGGATCCAGCATGAGTTTTTTAAGAATCTCGTTCCACCCTGTTATGATTTACATTTATCAAAATTTAAGCAATTCGATGGTTTATTTTTTCATTTGATTTTGCGGCTGTTGAATGTGCACTCGCTAGTTTCTTTGTAGATAGAAGCTATGTGGGTTTTGAACATAGTTGCAATGCATACATGCATAGCTTCAATTTTGTTTTTTAATTGTCTGAATGGTATTGGTTTTTTCTGCACATCGAAAATTAGCGATGCCGTTGCGAACATCTAATGCTAAAGATGCACCTTTACCCTAGAAGTGAGAACACTGCTGTGTAAGTAAGCAAGGCCCCAATATGGCTATTCCAGATCCTATGGGTTTTCAAAATAAATTGGTGTGCATATAGCAGCTTGAGTTGAAATAATTGGCCAGCTACAAAGAAAAAAGGGACTTTTGCTACTACGAGAAGGGATATCAGTTTAACTATAATTTCAGCAACTATTAATTTTGGGGCACCTTCCGATGAAATCTTTTGGAGGACTTGTTACCCCTACCCTTGAGTTGATTGACTGATTGGTTTTGTGCTCCTCCTCATGGAATAAATAGTATGATTGGGAGGCACAGTTGATGGGTGGATTGCTTTGTGCTCCTAAGCTTTTTATTTGTTCCATAGGGATATGGTTCTTTGAGCAGTTGCAGCATCTTTTGTTTGAACCAAGATCTTTTATTATTTGGTGTCTTGTTTGTGGTTACTAGTACTAACTGAATCTCAAAACAGATTACTATATTTTGAGAAATGACTATCTAAAATATAAGTCAAATGGAACTCAAAAGCAGCATTAATCCAAAAAACTTCCAAATAACAGATTTTAATTGAATTCTATTGATTTTAGGTTTTGTTCCGAAGAAGATAATTCGTTTAATATGGTTTGAGTAGTACTTCTTATGTGATAATAATGTCATTTTGCTTGTTTCTGATGTTTCTCTACTGAGCAGACAACCTTGCACTCAGTGATATACACGCAAGTAACATCTGGCAATGCTTCTGGAGAGGAATGCCATTCAGGAAACTCATTATGAGGTTCTTAATGTCAAGGAAGATGCAAGTTATGAAGAAATCCGTGCTAGTTACCGATCTGCTGTACTCAGTCTGCATCCTGATAAGCTCCTAAAGACACCTGATGCATCCAGCAGCAATCAAACTACTGGAGACAGATTTCTCAAAGTACAAAAGGCATGGGAAGTTCTAAGCAATTCAAGATCTCGGTTATTGTATGACAATGAGCTGAAAAGTTTGAGGCGTGATGTTGATGTTGCAGAAGATTTAAGCTTACAGGATATGATAGTTGAAGATGATGGAGAAGGAGCATTGGATCTGTTTTATCAGTGCCGATGTGGTGATTACTTCTCTATTGACTCATTGGAATTGCAGAAAGTGGGGTATTCCTTGTTGAGGGATGGCAGTACGATGTCAATACTGAACAATGATTCTTTACCAGGATCAGTGATTCTTCCATGTGGATCTTGTTCCCTAAAAGCTCGTCTTGTAATCAATATGGATGACAATTGAAATTATCAACATTTTTTTGGTGTGAATGACAACCATTGAGGATTTTAGTTGAGATTATTAACATATTTTTATGAATTTGAGTTGGAAAAAAAAGGTTAACACTAAATATTCATGGATAATTAGGGGTGGGAGAAGGTAAGGGGTCTAGGTCTAGCCCAAGCCTCTTAGACTAATATCAAGGCAATGCCTTTCCTTAACCAATAGGTTAGTATCATTTTTTTATGATATTTTACATAAACATTTACTAATATAATTTTATTGTTTTAATTTTTATTTTTAGAAACTCCAAATTAAAAAACTTTATTTCTCTTTTATTTCTAATTCTCACATTAAAAGGTGAAAAATTGCAATTCAATTATACATACTCATTTGTAGGGATGAATAAACAAACCAAACATGGTTCATCTTGTTTGTGTGAGTTTTATTTAATTGTTTGTGTTAGACTAATATCTTTAGATGTTTCATTATTGGAAGTTTGAATTTGTTGTTGATGATAAAATCTTTTTCTTGATTTATGGAGTTGCAATTTCGATTGATGTATGAATTTTTGTTTAAATATTAGATTGTTGTTGTAATTTAGATTTTTGTTGATCTATTAAATTATTGATCTATGAATGTTGAAGTTTTAGTTAAATATTAAATAGGTCATAATAAACAAGTTAGACAACATATTTTTAATAAAATATATATATAGAGAGAGAGGCAGGTCTGTCATGCTCCCGGCAAAAAATTAATCAAACAGACTTGACTTATTAAGAGTTTGGCCTGTTATCATCAGGTTAATGCAAGGATGTAGTGTCTGGTATTTATATTATGTAAAAGTATGAATGTGCAATGTGAATAAGATTCTCTGAAGTGATCATCTCCCCTGATTAATTGGTGAAGAGAAAGATTTTCCGGACCCATAATATCACAAACATATAATTTTATTGACCAACATGTTATTCGTACATTCTATCTATTTGTAAACTGACTATTCTTTTTATACAAGGAACAACTTATTTTATGCAATAACTCATGATTTTGCTTTCTTCAGTTTCAGCTCCAGCAATCTAGACCACCTTTTGTCAACGGAGCCTTGACTTTGTCCACTAGAATCTGAAAAATAAAACGATCTTTCATTAGTTCTCCTTGAATTCTTTCAAGGATCCCTTGATTGGGCGTCCCTTTTATCACAAAACAAGACAGGAAGTTAAAATGGAAAATTAGAAATGTCATCAGCTGTTAGCTCAGTTGGTCGCTTTTCAATTTAAAGAAGTCCTTACATTGTATTGTAGCCTCAGATTTCTCGCATAACTCAGAGCAAGTATCCTGCAAATAAATAAATAAATAAAATATCAGGAGCTTCTAAAATCAAAATTTATGAAAAAGCATCATGTAAAATCATGATTTGAAGTTCTGCTAAACACACTTTTACTGTGGAGTTTAGTCGGATGGCCTCTTGTACAAGAGAATCAAGATCAACTTCATATCCTGGTCTGACATATATAACCTGTATTGAAAGGGTGGCTGTGTTGGATTATCCTTAACCATTTTGGAAACAATCACCGCATTCCTTCTTAATCATAAAATAAGGAGTGGAAAGTTGTAATCTTACGAGTAAACTTTCAAGTTCGTCCTTGACTCCTTGTAGTTGTTAGCATCAGTCAAGTTCGTCTTTGTGTTGTGGAAATGATTATATTAGTGCCTGAGTCAAGTTAATTCTTTGACGTCAGTCAAATTAGTCCCTCTCAAGGACCAACTTAACCGACTTTTGGCAAGTTTAGAGACTCATGACAAATTTCATAAACTAAGGATGAATTGACCAATGCTGACGATTCCGAGACGAATTTGAAGGTTTACTCACTTTTATACGGTAACTAGAAGCACTCGAACATTAGTCCATTACTATGGACTTACTCAAATGAATTCAAGTGTAACAGAATAGTTTTTTCTACTAGATATTCAACCTTTAATGATCAAAACCTCCAAAACCTGGGAAGGTAGAGAAGAACCTTGTCTATAGATGAGATGTATTACCAGACCAAATCAGAAATAGATATATGTAAAAAGAAAAATTTTACTTAAATGTATATTTTAACATTAATATATTCTTTTAAAACTTTCAACTAATGTTTGGGGATAAACAAACAAAATCAAGCTTTTCAAACACAGATTATTTGGAAGCACTTCTGTCTGTGTCAAAAAAGAGGCACAAAGAACGAAACCTAAGTGGGTTTAGAGACATACAGAAGGGTCACCGCCAATTTCAGGTAGTGGTTGTTGCATCTTGCGATTATCTCTATTTGCCATTAGAACCCATACGTTAAATTTTGTGTCAATCTGTAACCATTAGCAAAGAAACAATATCAACATTTGACAGACTTGTCAAGGCATAGTAAAAATCACAATAAATAGTGATCAATGCATAGCATTTTTTGAATAAAAAAGGAAAACATCAACATTGTCAAGGCAATGTAACAAACTTAAAAACCAAGAAATTAATCAGTATATGTTCATATAGCCAAAAGGAAATACCTGTCGGCAATATGGGGAAGAACAGTTGCTACATTTTCTAGTGAAGGATGTCATGACTCTTCCATCCACAGATAAGCCAAAGCTGGCATGCTGGCATCACCATGCACAAGTATTGATTAGTGACTAAACAATTATATTTCAAATTTAGGAGCATGAATTCTAGTCAATGAAGATAGAAAATATGATTCAATAAACATACAAACAGGGGAAATGCAGGAAGAAAATGAAATTAAAAGTACATAAACACCTCTTTTTTTTCTTCTTGCAAAGTTTGTTTTTAGGTCCTTTTCTTTATTTGTTTTTTCAATTTTGTCCTTTAAGCTACAAATTGTTTTTAATTTGGTCCCTAATCACTTTTCAGTCCCATAAATAACATAAAATGCTGACGCGACACAATTCACATAACATCTACGTGTATGCCATGTCAACATTATTTGTACCGCGTCAGCATTTTTGTTAATTATGCGATGGAAAAGTGATTAGAGACCAAATTGAAGAGGATTTGTAACTTAAGAGATCAAATTGTAAAAGAAAATTATTGATGAGAGACTATACGCAACAAAATAAGTAACCAAAAAAACTCTTTTTGCCTTTTTTTGGTACATCAATCCGCTACAATAACAATTTTTCTTTTTTGATAAGTTACAATCACAATTTAAATCTAAAATTTCTACTCAAACATGAATCAAAACAAAATATTTAGCAGCACCTTTTGGATATTGAGGTTGATGAATACTTGTGCATCCTTATGTCTATCATCTTCAGCTTCAATCAAATCCTGTAACTTTAGGTCTTGCAAAGACACGAGATAGTCACTTGTCCAGTCCCCATGATATCTTCCATCGCCCGGTGATATTGTGATCAGACGGCGAGCAGCCCTGCTGGTTTTCTTCCCAATCTGGATTTTGATCACATAGAATCACTACCTTTAGAAGACACCATTTGTTTTGCGAGTAAAACATCATTTTTGTCATTGAAGTTGGCAGCTTCCATCAATTCATCCTCAAACTTTCAATTGTCCCTGAAGTTATCAAATGCCCATCAAGTTCATCCCTGGGTTCAGTCTCCTAGGGACTAACTTGATGGACGTTTGGCAATTTTAGAGACAATTTTGATGATTTTAATTCTTGAAAGTTTGATGGCAAAATTGATGGAAGTTGTGAACTTCAAGGATGAAAATGATGACTTACTCTTTGTATTACAAGTTCTATGATTTATAAATGCTATGCACATTAACTTTACCTTATTGTACTCTTCAAAACCAATTGAAATTTTTTTTTTGATGATAAACAACAATTCAACTACTAGTGTGTTTAGATTTCTGTGTTAGTGGCTCAGAATTGATTCTGAGCCCTAGAAGTAAGAAATTTTCACTTCTTCTAAGCTCAAAATTGATTCGAGGTATGTTCTATTGGAAAACCAAACATGCATTATATTCAAATAAAACACACTTAGGCACTACAAAGAGGAGTAAGAGAATTAAACGAAGGGTAAGGGGAGAAGATAGTTACCAATGGAGAGTGGAAGTTGTCGTTTCTTTTGGTAGAGGCAGTGGCATTATTAGCGTTGTTGTGAGAGTGCAACTTGAGGGTATTATTGAAGTTGGTTGCATGAGGGTGGCATAGATTGAAAACTGAGTTGAAGATCCTTGAAGACACCGAGTTTGCAGCTTTGGCCATAAAAAATCAAGTTACACGGATTAGAAGACAAGTTTGGTGTCAAGTGTGTTGTGTTGGGATGAGTCATGAGATGGTGGGGAGAGAGTGNTGTGTGATTGGGTTTGTGCCTCGTATGCATAGTATTCTAGGAGACCGATTGGTGAAACTCAGGATTTAGATGGTCCAAAGTGAGTAAAAGTGAAGGTTGATACTCTTTAAAGATATAATTTTTTTATTTTTCTTTTAAAATAAAATCTTCACTTTTAATATTTTTTTTTCTGAAACTTGAGAAATTTTTTTTCTCGGCTAGGGTTGAGGTGTTTGCATTCCAATTACCAAAATCCAACTAATTAGGACATTTTAAGTATATGATTCATTTCCCCAATCATAGCAATAAGCATTCTAATACCTTTCTTATGGAACACCAAAAAAGACAACATCGGGAAAAATTTAGTCTCAGTTTGTCACTACCAAATAGTTTTTATCTTTTGTTCTCTACACAATATAGTATTCACTTTTAATGTACACAAAATGTACACATAACATTACTTATTATTAAAGTAATATCCTTTGTATCGATGAACACGTAAATCAGTTGACAAGAAATTATTCTAATTTAACCAAAAGTCTCATATTTAAGTCGTGTGACTGAGACTGCAACATAAATTGACAATATCAGTATATCACTAAACAGGGACAAGTTTTGCTTCAAGCAATACATAAATTGACAATATCTTATATCACTAAACAGTGACAGGTTTTGCTTCAAGCAATAGTTAGATCAGAAATATCTCTGGACAAATTGTTTTTATGAACACTTAATTGTATGAGTAGAGGCTAAGTGAAATCTAATACTGAATTCTCATTGAAGAGACCAGTCTCAACTTTGAACCACTTTCACTTCTTATGAAGTATTGATTAAGGGAAAAATCTTGGTTGGAATGGCAGGCTTGATGGCAACCCAAGTTATCATAACTGGCAGTACCGTACAACGTTAGTTAGCTACATTTTAGTCCTACAATTTTGTTTAGACTAGATGCCAACAATACATTAGGCAGACAAAAGTTCAAAACATAACCCCATCCAAGTAACATGTTGATGCCAAAATGAACCTACAGAATTCCACAAGATAGTGGTACTTACACAAAAAAAAAGTCAACGACCTTGCTAATTTTCTCCCTCTAAATGAGCAAGTAAACATCCATGACGCGTGCATTGTTACCATTTCAAAAGAAAACTTTGGATGACTTAACCAAGCAACACAATTTCCTAACTCTTCACCGCCAAAGGCTTTTAATTAATCACATATAGTGGATGTTATTTTCTACTATACATGCTTTTGTAAATTATTTCTACCAATGGAAAAGCACATCATAAATATTATTAGTACAGTAAAGATGCCAAACAAAATGGTAATCACGGCCAATTCAAATGTCTCATTCCATCGCTACTTAAGTTCCAAGCTCCTTGTGCCATCTCATTATATAACTGGTTCCATCCCCAACTTGAGCACCCCAGGAAAAACCAGTAATCACTGACCGGTTGATTTGGCGACTTTAGCTCCTCGATTTTGCGATTCGTCATTACCTGATCAAGGAAGTAAATTCCCGGCAGGATTTCGGGTAAAGGATTACCAGAGACTGTTCTAGTTAAAGACAAAAGAGGCATTCCGGTATTCATAACCGGGCCCCCAAGGGACAGGGGAGCCTCTTTAAGCTTTTCAGATCCTTCTTCCAGTTCAGGCAGAAAACTCCATGATATATGCTTGTTAATGATTAGACCTTGGAATCCGGTTGTTTGATTGGCTGCCACAATGAGAATCTTTGTTCCGTCAAACAGCTGAACCCCTGAAAGCTTTTCTGTTGCGATTAGCACCGAACCGATGACCACGCGAGGCAATGTTTCATGCAATCCATCTGATATAGGTGAATTCATCAGATTAGGTCTGACTGCCTGGTCCAGCAGCACAATGTCGTGAACCGGGGCTCCAACATATTTGCTGCGCGTATGAAGCGATTCCTCGTGCATATCAGTATGCAAAGTATCGTATAAGTCCTGATTCTTGACTACTCTTTCAGACCACAGAACTGCTACTGGAATAATGAGATAAAGTTAAGTAATAAAACAGAAAACAAGGAATTTTAGAAGCAGGAGATAACAGAACAGAAGATAATAAAGTGTGTGATCCAAGTAATATACAACAATAGTATATCACACATGAATGTTTACCTTTCTCTCTGATAAGATGATGAAAGTTATTTCCATGCTCAGCCACAAACTTCATAATATCAATTACTGCCATATCTCCGTCATAAATAACAGCTTTCTTCTTTTCTGCCGGAAATAAAATCAGCGCTGGAAAAACTTCCCCCTGCATATTAGAAGTAATTAAACGCCAAAAAAACATTAAATAGAGACTATAAACAAATGGCTACAACATCCAAAACTTTCAACTCAATAAAATTTCAAATTGGGAGGCCAGGCAATTAGCTGTTTAAATACAATGTGACATGTTTCATACAAATCATAGATGATATTCATCATATTCTTTATGATTTTCATCAATAACAAGTAAAAAAATTTTTAAACAATGCGAAGTTGTGAACATTCCTCAATTCTAATTTATCAAGACTTGTCCCTTATTAAAAATATATGCCAAAATAAATGACAGTTTTACATGCAAATTATTGCTACAAAACTGAGAAATTAGGCAAAGAAAAGTATGCTCTGATGACCTGACCATATTAACACAGATGAGCATTAGATTGTTAATTGAACATAATCTACTAGTAAACACCAAAAAGAAAAATCCAATAGTTAAAATCTCTGAAAATAATACACGATGAATAGAAAAATAATAAAGAGCATGGAAGACCAGGAAACATAATTCCAAAAGTACCTGATCTACTGACTTCAGTATTAAATCACAGTCATTCAATGTACAATCCAATAAGTAGATTATGGGAAGCTTCATTGTAACATAATCCAAGCTTTCTGCCATGTAATGATCAATTGTCAAACTGTTAGAGACTGCATCTACCATGTCATCAGTAAAATCTACTAAAATTCAATTCAAAGAACATCCAACATTCAAGCCGACCAAATAGAACCATTGAGTTCATGGAAGTTCAGTGGTTCAGATACTGATAAACAAATTAACAAATCACACATGCGTGATCACGCGTGCACGCACACACACACAAATACAATCTTACCTTTTGCATTCCGAGATCCACTCTTTAACATATCTACGTAGCCCTTGATGGCCCGATACACTTCACGAACAACTATTTCCATCCTCTGGCAAAATGCACACCAACTGTTGCTAAACATGACCAAGACATCTTTATTCCAAGCATTAGAAGTGTTTTCTTTATTAGATAGGTTGAAACCAATAACAAGTTCAGAGAAAGTATGAGCCGTGATTCGAGGTATAGAATCCACCTCATGAAAATCCACATTAACAAATGGAGGATGGATGGCCTCCCTTTGGTCTTGAAGAACATGTTCTGACCGCTGATATGGAAGCAGGGTTCCATTAAGAAACTCAGAAAGAAAACCATATAGTGAAGAAATGTTGAAATTTTCCTCTTCCGGGTAAACATAATGTTGCTGCCAAAAGGGATCAACTATAACCAAAGATGGAACTATACGACCACCAGTTAGACTTTTAAGTAGTTGGTAATTACCATCCGAATAGAAAAAGGAACCATTAAAACCAAGAAAATGAGAGTGTTCTCCCCCATATTCGTTTCCATCTGAAGAATCATCTGTTTCTGTTTTCATGAAATTGGCAGTAGGAAGTTCATGATATACAACAGATTCTTCAAACTGCACATATTTTATATCATTATTACTTGAGACAATAGAAGGTGTCTTCACTTCATCATGCTGAGAAGACACCTCATTGAGTTTAGGATTATCCTCAAGCTCAGTGGCAGAACTATATGGACCATCATCTGGCATTACATCATCTGTGCGGGCTTCTTGAGAAGTTTCTGTTGAAAATTGATTTAACTGCACTTCTGACGGCAGTTGTTGTGTATTAGCTGAACTGATGTCAGCATCACCAGATAAAAGTTGGAAGCCTAAATCCTTTGCGAGGGAGCTTAGCTTTCTATCCTTCTTTTGCTGAAGAAGGTAACCAAACATCTCACTCAAAGAACCCACTTGTAGATCAGAAGCTACACTATCCAAACTAACTTGCTTGCCATCATTTAGAATCATGATGGAAGACAGCTTCTCCTTCAGTTTAATATTCTGAGCTGTCATAGACAGCTTTAACTTAGGGTGTTCAGATTTAATCTTCAAGCCACGATAATCTTGAAGAGAAACTTTCTCATGATTATCATTACTCTTCTTACCTGTTTGATTCACTACATGATAGTGTTGTGCCAATACTCTAAAAGCATCAAGCGCTTCCTTACTTTTTCCCCTAGTTTCAGAGGAGTCGGATGATCTATCAACAAACAGAAGTACTGATGGCTTAGTTGCTGGTAATATGGGCTCTCCATCATGTCCATTACCTTCCAGCTAAATGATAACAAACAAAATAGTGTGAGTCCCAAAAATGGATGGGTGCTTACATATTGGTGGTAGTGTTGCATGTAAATCAGTGAAATGATCATGGAACAAGTACAAAAGCAAAAGTCAGGAAGGTTTTATTCACCTCTTTGACAAAATAACTATTCATCTGCAAAACATAGTTCAAGTCAACCTCTTCTTTAAGAATATTTGAACAACTTGAACATCCAGCTTGATAGAGAACGGCAAACCATGAACCAGATTCGCCAACACCTAGGGATGAAAGCATTGATCTATCTGAAACCAAACCAAATCTATGTCGTTCTGGAGGCAAAAAGAGTTCTCTCACGACAATCATGAATTTCAAGTAAAAAGAATGAAAGCGCTCAAATTCTTCGGATGAACAGGAATATAGAGCATAATGAGTAGTATCCTTGGAGTCTTCTAAAGGACCATCATTTACTGAGGTAAATTCCTCAAGCCCTGGAGCTTCACAAAACCCGTTATTGATGCTGAGTTCAGCCTTGCACATATGCTCCTCTGATAATTTGGACAAAAACAAGCAAAAAAATAAAAAATAAAAAGATGAAATAATGAATTTATTATTCAAGATCTACAATTTACATTGCCATGCACTTAGATAATACCAGGCACCTTCTTGTTAGTCTTCCCCCTTGATACTGGTATTCTGTCATTCCCTCCACCAAAGCCCATTCCAAGGTGATCCCCTGCAAAAAAAATCCTCTTATGTTTTACCAATGGCATCGTGCAATAACATTGTTCGACAAAAACAATTCCAAGCATATTATAAAAATGCCAACTTATTGGCTCCTCTCCTCCTCTCCTAATAAGTGCTATAACCATTAAGAGATTCCAAGCAGCATATACACATACAAGTACACAAAAGAGAAGTCAAATATGGCAAAACAATAAATATAAAGTGAACCAACATTTGATTTCTTCAAGTAATTCAACTCTTGTTGCCCTTAAGCAAGGTCTCAGACTCAAGTCTTGTAAAGGGATAAAACTACCGCTAAAGTGTTTTACCCCCATAGTAGGCTCAGTCGGCTCAAGCCAAACTAGTTGGTAGAGTCAAGTAGTTTGGATCATTTCGCTTGTATATGCATGTAACTTCGCACGTCATACAATTGTATTCTCAAATAAGCAAATTTTACATTGGCTACATAAACATCAAATTCAACGAAGTTACCGATGCTGCCAACTTTCAACTCACCATGCAAGCTGATCCCGTTCTCTGTCCCATTCTTCCTGCTCTTCGCCAGCAACTTTGGCGTCCATCCACAAAAGTCCACCAGTACGATAGCCTTATCAGTTGAATCAACGAATGCTCCAAAATCCTGAGGAGTGTTGAGGGTTTTGAGGGGAACCTCCTCCGGTGCAAGCAACACATAAGGACGCAATGAAGACAGTACATTCCTAGCAGTAAGCCTCCCCCGGTACTTATAAGACACCGAATGATGGTAATAAAACAGAGTTATACCATCAGCACTAGCACCTATGGAATCAGCCAGCACCTTCTCCGTGTTCTTATGCATAAACATCAGTTTCAGAGCTCCAAACTCTTCCATCCTATCAGCAACCGCGACCGATACATCCTTCATGAGAGAGCGAGACTCACCACACCCTACGGTTTTCAAAAAATTGAAAATCCAACAAATTAAAGGCATGATTGGGAAACCTTGATTTCAGTATATCAATATAAATTGCTTATATTAGCTGTTTTGAACCTAAATTAAGCTAAACCAAACAGACATTAAGAGAATCAAAAGCACTAATAAGCAGTCATCGTTGAAAATCGAATTCAAGATTTCAGATATGAAGTATGTACAGGGGATGGTGACGAGAAGAAGGAGGTGAGGGTGGAGTTGGATCTGAGAGAAGAAGTTGTGTTCTGTGAGGATCTGCCATTCGGCGGCGTGGAGCGGTGAGGATGAGGAGGTGCAAGGTGTGGAAAACGATGTTGCTACCACTATAGTAGCTACCACCGTGAACAGCGACGACTTCTTCATCGTTTCGTTAAACTGAAACACACTTTTTTGAGCTGCAGGGAACCTTTTGTTCGTGTAACTCAGTATTCGTTCATTCCTCCATTGCACTTCTCTGACTTGCCTGTGTAGCTGAGGTTGTGATCTTGCTAGTGACTATTGATGGAAAGAATGGTTCAGTCGCCGGGTGGAGTTCTGGTTGGGGTAACCACCAAGCGGGCCAAGCCCAGTGTCTCAGCCATCAAACACTGTGTGGACCGGGTCGGATCCTATTGGATCTTACTAGTAGTGTGTTTGAAAACAAGTGCTAACAGCTTCTTTTTCTTTTCTTTTTTTTTTTCAAGAAAAAGCTGTCTTAATAAAATCTTACATGTTTGGCAAAATATTCAAAATTCAGCAACAACTTTTTTTTCCTTGAAATTAAAGCTGTTTTGGATTTAAAAAAAACTGAAGCTTTATTTTTGGACATTAAATAAGAAAAAGCTTTTGCTTTTTGATTAAAAAAATATTTTTCTCATATTTTTACTAAAATAATCCTAACTATCAATATCATATAAAATAATTATTTATATGGTTTTAAAAGTAACCCTAACTAGATTATTAAATGATTTTTTTGTTTGACACTTACTTCTTAATTAGTCGTAGCTCAGGTGACATGAGTCACATGAGACAAAATGATTATAGTGGTGATAGCTCATACTTAAAGACTTGGTGATTGAATTGAGAGTTTGTGATTCATGATCGAATATCAATGGGTCAAAAATTGCTCCCTAGTTGACGAGTTGTGATGGTGTTGCACTTATGGTCACATGTTATGAAAGTGAAACAGTGTAGTCGCTATGGAGTGACATAAACTAGTGTGTTTAATAATCTCTCCCCGTCATTGAGGAGGGGGAGAATTATGAGGTCAAAAGTTTGGATATAAGATAACAATACAAGAGAAATATATTTTTACCTTTTTGACCATAATACACTTTTGCAAGCATTTTTTTGACCCAACACACTTCTAAAATTGTTTCCTTGTCTATCATAGTTTTTGCCCTAGTGACAAAAGGCACCAATTTTTATATTTTGTTGGAAAAAAAAGTGTTAGCTAAATTGTCAAACTCGCCACCGGTCGTGGAAAGCATTAGTTTGTCACATGTTAACTCTTGGCGAATGGTTAAACTTCAAATGTTGCCACCAATTTTGTCCTACATGACGAGATAAGAGATTTATGAATTGACTAAAGTTGCTTTATGCCCCTCCACGGGGAACATTTTGGTTGCCGTTCCTTACTAGACCTAATGTCAAATTTCAAAAATTAGTCATTTAGTATGGTTTGCAACGTGAAGGGTTTTGTAGGTTCATTGATCGAGGCTTAAGAGAAGAACTCTATAAGTTTCCAAAAATTGAAGATCCGGATCAAGAAATTGAATTTCAATTATTTGAGGAAACATACCAATTGGTAGAACCTTTGATAAAAGAAAAATATGTTGTATATGAATCACTTACATATTCCTCCAAATTATATGTATCCGTAAGATTAATTTGGAAAAGCAGCAAGGATATCCAAGAACAAACAACTTTTTATTGGAAACATTCATCTAATGAACCCTCTGGGAACTTCTATGGTGAATGGAATATACATAATTGTTATAAATCAACTATTGCAAAGTCCCGATATCTATTATCAGTCAGAATTGGACTATAACGAAATTTTGGTCTATACTTGCACCATAATATCGGATTGGGGGACATTAGAATTAGAGATTGATAGAAAAGCAAGGATATGGGCTCATGTCTAAATGAAAGATATGAAAGTGATTATAAATATCACCGTCCCAACTCCATCTGCATTTTGCACAAACACTAGTCTTCACTCTTCTCTTTCCTGTTTGTGTTTGATTAATTATTCATCGTCCTCTCCTCTCTTTATCTGCTACTACTAATCAAAGGATATAGTTGGGATGTGAAAAGTGAATGCTAGTGTTTGTACAGAATGTAGATAGAGTTGAGACAATGATATTTATAGGCTCTTTCACATCTTTCATTTAACCACACGACAAGTGATAGTGAATGACTAAATTTTTAAACTTGCCATCAGCCTTAATCTAAAACAGCAGCCCAGACGTTCTTGTGAAGTGGCGTGAAGTAACTCTGGCCAACACGTGAAACTCTTGTCCGATCATGGGAGACAAAACTAGTGGCAACATGTGAAGTTTACCCATTCACAGAGAGTTGACATGTGGCAACCCATATGTGACTGACTGATGGTGAGTTTAATAATTTTGCCAATACTTATTTTAGACAAAAAAAATGTGCTTTTTGTCGCCAAGACAAAAATTATGTTAGACAATGAAATATTTTTGAAAGTGTGCTAGGCTAAGAAAATGTTTGCATAATATATTATTTGGGTCAAAAAGTCGAGATTATTTTGGTGAAATTAAGAAAATATCGTATTTGAGATGAATTTGCCACTTGCGACAAATTCATACATAGAAAAAAAAATGTCATATCACTTTCTAAAAAAAAATTCATTAAGTTGATTGACGAACTCTGAAAAGGTTTAAAAAAAGACAATTTTTACCAAATTAACTGGCAAATTCAATTAAAAAACAAAGAAGGTAATTTTGACCTGTTAACTTAAGTTTGAAAGATGACATTAAGGTTGTGTTTGGTATCGGATGACATGAGAAAGAAACACAAGGACAAAAGTAAAGTTGTTTACTTGGAGGTACAAAATTTGAGTCTCGAGACACAATTTTTCTTTTTCAAAATTTTTTAATCTTCGCTGAACCTGAGTGCAACTACTTTATGTATAGCGTGTTCACTATTTGTTTCATTTGCATAAAATAAAAAATTTCACAATTTGCTTTTATGACATGTCAAAAAATCACCAATTTGAGTAAGCCAAAAAAATTGCACCTTCAAATCATCGGGTCGTTCGAACAAGTTTCTAAAAAAAACCATTTTAACAGAAAATAAATATTAAAATGCAATTTTAAAAAAACATTTTTTTTAAAAAGGTTAAATATCTTTCTTTTTTTTCTAAGTTTGGAATGTCTCACCTCTAAAAAGCATGGAAAGAGATGTGAAATCACCTAATAAATATTCCGTTTGTTTTAAAATAGTTGTTCACTTACTAAATTTAAATATCATTAATTATTTATTTTTCTAATATACCCTTATTAAATGAACTCTCTCTCTCATACTTATCAACTATAATAACTCTAACCACTAACTATAAATAAAAACAATTAAGTGAAATACTATAAACTTTACATTGCTTTCACATTTTTCAATCATTTTATTAATACTCGTATAAAAGAAAAAGTTGACAACTATTTTAAAAGGGATGGAACATAAATTAAACCTCTAAAAAAAATTACGCTTGTCTTCTAACTTTTCTACAACGAGGGTGCATGATAGATATAAAGAAGAACGGTGAGTAAGGAAGAACAATCACCATATGGAAACCCCTTCACAACAACTCGCTCCCATCTCCCTGTCTTCAAAACTCTTTATCCCTGACCTTCTTGAATCTTGCAAGAAAACTTTAGCCTCTAAAATAGATAGCCTTATAGAATACTCCTATGTCCCTCCAGGAGCACAAATAGAATCTACACTTCCTCCTCTACTAAGCCCATATAAAATCTTTAGACAGAAAAAGTCCAACTTCATCTGGCCATGGAGAAAGCTCATTTCTATTCCCCGACTGAGAGTAAAAGAATATATCCAAACCACTAAGCTGGACCAATATGCCCTAGTGGTTACTCGAGCGGAGCAGTATGTGGATTTAGAAATTAGTCCCTCTCTCATCAAGCTATGGCACGATGAAGGCTGTGTCGCCCTCCATCTTGGAGTCATACGACTTGTACTCTCACTTCATGGAAGGAAGGCACTCCCTGTTACTGCCAGGGTTACCCTTCTAGACGCTATTTTCATCCAGTATAAACATGCAGTTATAGGAACTGTTATAACAACACTAAATGCAGGCAGTGTTGTATTAACTATGTTCCCTAACTTCAATGTTCAGTTGAAAGACCCTCCCTTCTTGCTTGAAGACCTTCGGTCGTCTTACAACGTCTCGCCACTATCTGTGAGTTGGTCGTATTCTCCTGGAACCATAAATGAGTAGGGGTGAGAACATTTTGTTCTCAGTGGGAATCCTTAGCCCTACTAACATTTCTTTACTCAGTTATGATCCAGGCCACTCAGGAGATCTCTAAGTGTCATTGCATAATAAACTCCATACTGGTTACTATCATCTGTCCTAATCTTGAGAGTAGCTTTATCTAGTTTACTAGGTGACTGAGTATTTCTAATCTTTGCATTACCTATAGATTCGTGCTTATTAACTTTATTCGCTTGAGTCATGTGATGTCCGATCACATACTCACGTAGTCTATAACTTCCATATAGCCCGTCTCGAGAGTTCTCTTGACGGTAACTTATAATATTTACCTACATACATACATACATACATACATACATGCAGACACACATACATACATACATACATCACATATCTTATGCATGCGGGGATCTGGGATTCTCTTACATGCCTCGTTAAGCGTGTGTCGGGGTTGTGTCCTTCTTAGTTCTTTGTGTCCATCATTCTCCTTTGCAGCCGTGGCCGACGGCTACAACCTACTTCTGTTTCCGTATCGTGTCGACCAGGCAGCGCTCTAGCCTGAGTGGTAGCAAACCACTGATGCACGATGGCATACTACATTGAACAACGATATGGAACAACCATCCGACTTGTGGGATGGCGAGGGGCCTTCCTTGCGACAATGCCAAGAGTGGACTCATTCGTTCTTATGTTCTTCTTCTTCATTCTTTGGGGCCCATTATACGCTTTTGGTGACTTTAAATATTCTGTAACGTTTCTTTCTTCATAAATAATCTTTTCTTTGAAATAAGATCAGGTCGATGCCTGCATAAAATCACTAACCAATCCATCTTACTAGACTGGTGAGGGGTTTGTCCTTTAGACGTGTTGACACACACCAAAACGTCGTTAATTTCAGTGCACAATCAAATAATAATTTATAAAACTAAATCAACCCCAAAAACGTAGTAAAGGGGGCTAACCTAGATCATCTCTCAAGGAAGCAATTAGAACCAATTAAAATTGCAATTAAAAAGGGGGTTTGGATTGATGAATAATAATAAAAAGAAAGCAAAATAAAAGTAAGTTAACAATGATAAAAAAAAGCAATATCCTGCATACGGTGTTTCTAGATCAATGATTAATTGTCATTGGTTCCTAATTAATTATTCATAAGAGGGATGCTGTTTATTAGTTGAAATCTCTAACTAATACGCAATTCACCTAAGAGATTACGATCGTCAATCCCCTAAGCATTTATTAATATAGGAATTAAAACTAAGATCTCAGCATTAAAAACCTATATCAATTATGTTCCAATTGCACAACCTAATTAAATCTAATTAGTTTCCCAAAAAGTTCCCAAATCCTAAATCAATAAATCCTACAATCGTCAAGATCTATCAACCTAGAATTAACCCTAACCAATAACATGCAATCGCTATATTATTAATCACAGGCGGAACAAATCATGAATAAACATTAAGCACAAGACCTCAAATTAATCCTAATCTAGAGTTACCACATGCAAGATATTAAAAAACTACTCCTCCATGGGTGGAGGATAAAAACTCATAATAAATAAATAGAAGAAAGTGGAAAATAATGAAGAATTAAAATAACAAAACCTGAATTAGAGAATGGAAGGAATTCGCAAATAGTTGGGAGCTTGCGTTGTCAATGCGAGCGCTCCAACAATCTTTGAATAACTAAGAACTAAGCACTACTAACATAAACCTAAAGTGCCATAAAATAAAAGAGAAAAGTGCAGAAAATAAAAGTGGAGGTTGAGTCTGAAGTTCTCTTCAAGTTGTTGAGAGAGGATATTTATTTGTAGAGGATTGGCTAAAAGTGGAAGTAATTCTCGCACTTTTGCACAGCAGTCAGTAAAATCGCGATAACTTTGGCTACCGATATCGGATTGAGGTGATTCAAATCTCCAATTCAAGCTAAGAGATAGATCTACAACTTTGTAGTTGAGGTCAAATCGAGATTCAATCTCCATCCTGGCGCAAAATCCGTGGCAAAGTCAGCGTTAAAAATCCTCAGCAAATCTTTGACCAAATCTTTTTGAATTTGAATTTAATCTTGAATTTATTGGTCTCAATCTTCTCTTCAAATCTCTTCTTTGAAATTTATATCTTATCAAATCTCCTTCAAATCCTCAATGATCCTCTTGACAATTTATTTTCCGCAATAAAAATAGAAAACTAAAAAAGAACAAAAGAAATCTACACATTAAATTCTAAGATAAAATAATACTTAAAATTGCATTTTTCTCAATTTCTCACAAAAGAGGATAATGTGCAAAACATATTAATTAAGCATTAATATTACACATTTTTAGTATACAATGTTCAATTATAGAATAATAAAATAGGGTACAAAATCCACCTATCACGTGCCAAGAGAGGGGACAACCCTAATCATATAACTATGTACTTTCTTTAAGGTACACCGGACCCTCTGTGACCGGGCCTTCTTAAGATATTAATTTTTCCCTAGGATTCAATTATGATTGTTAAGACATTAGTTATTAACAGTCGTCCTAAAATCTTAATGACGATCGAGCCCTCATGATGCACGTTAACATAACACATACTTTCATAATCATTTCCAGCAACAAATATAAATTCCAGAGGTTTCGTACTTGTTGGAATATGTGGGTAGGCTTGAAAACTCAGGTCATTCAATGGTCATTCGAATGACCAAGGCTGTTAATTCGAATGACCTGAAAATTTGGCTCTCTGTTTGTAAAAATCATGAGTCATTCAAATAACTAGGGTTAGGTCATTCGAATAACCTGGCAAATTTGCTCCTGGATGAGTGAAATTTCAGGGTCATTCAAATGACCATGCTTAGTCATTCAAATGACCTTGCGTTAGACTCATTCACAGCGTTGTTTCTTACATGTTCTCACATTTTCTCACTGCAAAATCATTTAGGCTTCCCACAGGTTCCAACAATCACTATAATACATTTTTCTAACTCAAAAACACATAAAATCATTTATGCATTATCACAGTAATATTTACTATATAATATCTATTACGTCCTATTTTCGTATAACACACACATAGCACGTAAAATTCACCAAGGAGGTGAGTAAGCTAGGGTTACCCACTTCCTAAGCGTGTTTGGAGACGGTGAAAGTTGTGAGAATATATTCCCACGAACGTTGGTGCGATCCTGCTATTTTTTTTGAGTCCGGCAGAGTAACCACAGAGTGTAAAAATGAAACAGAAATATATGGACGCGGATGAAATGCAAATGGAAACTGAAGCCATGAGGTGGGCTATTTATAGCCACCTTCAGCCAGTGGCTTTGGCAATTTAAATGCCAAAGATAAATGAAAAAGAAAAGAAATAAGATTGGATTAAGATGGATGAATGGTGTTGGATTATGATTGGCTTCTTTTGACTTTTATTTGACCCTCTGTGTGTGTGTGGGGTGGTGTCTCTTACGAGACATGGCTGATGGCCTTTGGCCATGTGGCCAATTTTGATAATGTTTGATAGCATTTGGTCGTTAATCGTGCATGTACGGATATCCTAAAAATATTTCAAACATACCATCGTGATCTACTAATTTTTCTTATCAGGAATTTAAGTCCGGTCAAGGTATTCGTAAATTTATTTTCGTAATAGTGTATTTTACAGATACCTTTGACACTTGACTAAATTCCATTGATGATCGAAAATCGATCTGAATCTCGTAAAATTTTTGCGAGATCGCAAAACCATTATTTTGACTAGTATTTTGGAGAAATAAATTTTATAATGAAATTTTCAGTCTAAATAATTGTCTTGAATGTATACTAATTACATAAAATCTTTGTAAGGGAAAAAATGGGGATGTTACAGAGAATATCTAGGAGACAAAGGAGATCGAGAAAGTCTTGCAGGCCTTTATCTCCTTATAGGAGATCAAAACCAAAACATGGTCCTTGGATTGTGATAAGGAAAAAGGAGGAAACCTTACCTTTGTACAAAGAGGCCCTCACAATTCTGAGGAAAGAAAAATATCCTCCTCCTCCAAATGACCTAGATTTAATAACTCGGTCTCCACCATCTTCAAATGTCTCAAACTCTTTCTCCTGCAAAACCCAGATTTAGACCATCCAACCCAGAGAAATACCATGCATGATGTTTTCTACAGTCTCTTGTTCATACGATACCCAATTTCCCTCACTTGAAAGAAAAACCAACCCTGTTACCAAAATTCTAACCAAAATCTTCATCCAACAAACATAAGTTCAACTTGACGGGAAGCCTAAAGCAGTCTCTCAGGCTGAGGAAGTACTGAACTGACAAACTGAAAACTCTCTGGCTCAAAACAACCTGTTGCAGAAGATTGACAACAAGGTAGAGCATTTCACCAAAGTAGTAGATCAAAAGATCGAAATGTTATTAGAAAAAAATACAAAAGTATTGTAAAGAAACCAAATCCAAGATTGAGATCCTTAAAGTGGAAGTTAGACAACTTCTAGAAAATAGCATTTATGATAGGGTATTTGATAAAAAAAGAAAGAGAGTTACAGAGGCTACACCGTCAGTTTGAAGAACTCCAAAAACATGTTGAAAACCTCCAACCAAAATTAATAGGAGAAGAAACACCTTATTTCACACCTCCTCCAAAGCCTTTTCCAGGAACTAAACCCACACATTCATATGAACCACCTCCTCTTCTACCACCTCACGCAAAACCACAAAAAACAACCTTCTTCGAAGAATTAAGACAAAAGGATAGCGAAAAAAGAAAAGAGGTTGTAGGACCTTCAAATGAAGTTGGAAAAGAAGCAGAGTCATCAACCAAGAAGACGTTGACAGAATCCTCAAGCACCTCTCCTCTAGAAACAAAGGCCATGATGATCTTAGTCATGTCCACAGAAGAAGAAACTCAATGTGAAGATGAATATGCTGATATTTCAAGAATACTGATCGCCACAATAATAGACACTAAAAAAGCAGAACAAAGAGTTACCTTGAATTCACAAGAAATTATTACTCCTCCACTCACAGGAGCACCATTGTTCACAATTGACAATATACCTCCATCACAGTAGAGGAAGAGGTTGCTTGACTTCAAAGTCTGGATGAGCAAAGATGGTCTCCCTTGATGCTGATCAATATAGAGTCATTGAAGAATTTTGTGCACACATGATTGGGGTACTCAAAGAATGGTATCACAGTCTTGGAGCAATTAAGCCAGACCAATTTCACAAATTGAGCACCATTGATGAAGTTATAATGGTACTCTACCATGAGTTCATCGGAGATAACACTATGTCTCTAAAAGAACTAAAAAAATAATACTTCGACATGAGATGTTGCTCCGTCAAACGCCAGGACATTAAACGTCATTACCAGAGAATGTCACAAAGGTTTTATTAGTTAAATGGCTACAATAACTCCAGTTTGAAAAACACTTATGTCAGTACTCTGCTTGAAGAGCCTCAAGAAGAAATGCACAGAATGATATCTATCCAGTAAAAAGATATCATCAATATGATTCTGGGAGAAATTCAACAAACCTGCAATGTTGCCATTGACAAAGTCTACAACCAACAAATAATGTTTGAATGTCTCCTCTGAAACCGAAATAAATACTCCAAAGCCTGCAAAAAGAACTATCTGGAAATCAAATGCAAAGACAGATATCGTAATTGCAAGCCCAAGTCTTTCCTCAAAAGGAAAAATAAGGATTTCACTAAAAGAAAGAAAAAGGTGAAATTATTCAAGAAAAAACAGTTCAGAGGAAAGAATACCAGAAAATGTTTCATCTGTGGAAAACAATGATACTTTTCCAAACAATGTCCTAACAAGAAAGATAAGGCAATTTGCCTTATCAAAACTCTTAATCTTGAAGAAAATGAAGATGTAGAATCTTGGTATGATGAAGAAGAAGAAACAGATGCTCATACTATCTTTGGCATTGATTACTCCAGTCTAGAATCTAGTGGAGAATCAGATACATTTAATGAAGAAGATAACGATTTCTCTGTTTTACGAGTCCAACAAGTAAGAAAATGAGGTCAACAAAGCTGTACTTGCCCCTCAGCTTCCTAATATAGAAATTCACATACTTCCATCTAAATATCATGTTCCAATCAAGGTCATAACCTTCATAAACACCGGAGCCATGAAGATCTTAATGAATCCTACTGTCCTACCTGCCAAGGCTTAGGAACAAAAGACACATGTCGTGATAAGTGCAAGTCGGAAAAAATTTAAAACTGATTTGATTACAAAAAATCGAATTGGTATAAAGTTTTTCCTAAATTGTATCATTTGGTCAAAGGTTATTAAAACAAATCTCCCAAGCAAAGATATTTTAGTTAGAATGGATGCTCTGACTCAAAACCAAAAAATTCAGATTTTCCCGCATGCCTTAAAATTCAAAAGAAACTACAAGCCCTTTACTCTCATTCTCACATTGTTCTCACTTGCAAAAGTTCCTCCTGGATACGAAGAAATAAAAGAAAGGCTCTTAAAAATGTGTGCGTACAACCACGATCTGTTCTCTCATCCAAAACCTCTATGGAAGAATGAAGAATTTTTTGTGGAATTGCCTCTAAAGATGAATGAAGATATTAATCCTACAAAAGGCCACCCATCCAAGAATGTCCACTTTAGACCGAAAGGCCGCATTTGAAGAGTGCCAACAACTTTTGAGGCAAGGGCTCATTGAGCCTATAAAATCAGGTTGGACCTGTCAAGCCTTTTATGTAAATAAAAGGTCTGAACAAGTTCGAGGAAAGAAGTGACTTGTCATTGATTATAAACCTCTGAACCAATTCCTAAAAGATGATAAGTTTTCTGTCCCAAAAATTTAATCCTTGTACACCTACATAAAAAATGCCCACATTTTCTCAAAGTTTGACCTCAAGTCTGGGTTTTGACAGTTGGGCCTTGAGCCTAAAGATAGGCAAAAAAAAATAGCTTTTTGCATTCTGAATGCCCATTACCAATGAATTGTTTTACCATTTGGCCTTAAGGTGACACATTTTATCTTCCAAAAGGCCATGACCATAATTTTTGAACCACTCCTCAACAATGCCCTGATCTATATAGATGACATTCTCTTGTTCTCACCTAATGAAGAAAGCCATAAACAGCTCCTCAACCAGTTCTACAATCTCTGCAATCAGCATAGAATAATGCTTTCTTCAAGGAAGTCTCAAATTGGAATCAAAGAAGCTGATTTCCTGGGAATGCATTTTTCCGATGGAAAATATGAACTGGCATGTCTGTCTTAGCTTCTCCAAGGGTAATCATCATGGTATGGAAAACAAGTTGATTATTTTCTTCTGATGACGACTCTCTTTTGGGTTTGAAGATTGTTTTTACAACACCGTCTAAAGATCTCCTGAAAGAGAATTTTGTTGAGACGATTGGCTTGTAGCTCTGTTTATAGTTCTCATATCCTGTTACCCACTCATGGGGTGTGAGTTTCTGTAGTTATTCTTTTGACAACTGCTTGGGAACTTGAATAATGGATGAAATTTGGTCTTCGGTATTAGCGATTACCATCATCGTGTGCTCATCATATTATTTTTCAGAAGGTAGATCAAAGCAATGATCTTGCAACCTGTAGATGAGCTGGTGGGAAAGTGATGCTGATAGTGCTGGCATATCTTGCTCTGCTTCAGTTATCTGGACTTGGACTTTGAACCTTTTGGGCAAGGTAGGGCCTTTCAACTGAACATTAAAGTTAGGGAACATAGTTAATACAACACTACTTGCGTTTAGTGTTGTTATAATAGTTCCTATAACTGCATGTTCATACTGGAAGAAAGTAGAGTCTAGAAGGGTAACCCTGGCAGTAACAGGGAGTGTCTTCCTTCCATGAAGTGAAAGTACAAGTTGTATGGTTCCACTATAGAGGGCGACATAGCCTTCATTCTGCCATAGCTTGATGAGAGAGAGACTAATTTCTAAATCCGCATATTGCTCCGCCTGAGTAGCCATTAGGGTACACTGGTCCAGCTTAGTGGTCTGGATATATTCTTTTACTCCCAGTCGGGGAGTAGAAATGAGCTTTCTCCATGGTCAGATGAAGTTGGACCTTTTCTGTCTAAAGACATTATATGGGCTTAATAGAGGAGGAAGTGTAGATTCTATACAATGGTGCTCCTGTGGGTGGAGGAGTAATAATTTATTGTGAATTCAGGGTAATTCTGAATTATTCAAGTTCAATATATGGAAAATGGATGATGAACAAACCAAAGAATTTGTTTCTGCATATGTTCTTCATCGACCATATTTCCAATACCAAGATGCTCTGGATACAAAATCAAGCTAGAAACTGTGACTCTTATTTCTTCTAACGCTTTATGAAAGATATCACTCCATCATTCTACAAAGAGGAGGTTATCTCCCATTTGCACCAAATAAATGAGTTTGATATTAAATATCCTCAAATTAGTTCCACTTGTGCAAACTAAAACTGTTGGATATTATCTGTGTTCCATAATGGGATCCACTAAGAGAATATGGAACAAATAATTTTAAGCCAGCTGAAGAACCAGAAACAAAGGATGAACCAGATAAGCTTGACGAAGTCATACAAGATTCTCAAGGGTCGCCATCGTCTGAGTATAAAGAGAGAAGACTAGACTAATTACTTGAATATTATGAAAAGGAAAAGCTTAAAGAAGTTGAAGATAAGGAGGAATATTTGGAATACCAATAAGAACTACTTCATAAAAGCTACTTTAGAAAGGTTGTCTGCAAAATAAATAATATCTGTCCTTCAGTAAAATACGTGTATGGTGTGTGTTTAAGAATTGTATCAAAACTTATCTTCTTAGTTTGTCTGTTTATGGAAGCCTCTTTCTATAAATTGAGGCCTCCTCACTCTTGTCAAAAGGTTGAAGTGTTATTAGAAAAAATGCAAAAGTATTATAAAGAAACTAAATCCAGGATTGAGATCCTTAAAGTGGAATCTAGACAACTTCCAGAAAAGAGCATTTATGATAATGTATTTGATTAAAAAGAAACAGAGTTACAGAGGCTATATCGTCAATTTGAAGAACTCCAAAACCATATTTCTAACATCCTCAAACCAAGATACTCTGAACACAAAATCAAGCCAGAAAATACGAAATTTATTTCTTCCCACACTTTATGCCCACAAACTAGTTGAAAAAAATGGCCCAACAGATCCAAGTCCTATCAATAAATATCGAAGAAATAATAATAATAATATATAGATAGTTGTTAAATCCTCGAGTTAACTCGTAAACTTTTACGAGTTTACGATTTATTACACAAAATGAGTTAACACTCATGTAAACTCTTTTTGGTAAACTCATACGAGTTTAAGTAAACTTTCGGTTCTAATTACGAGTTAAAATCTACCTATGAGTTTACAAGTTTACCTCAAAATGTACATATTTTGTAACTTTGTTAGATACTTATCTAACTTTGTTTATATTAGATAATATATATTGAATTTATTTACCTAATTTCATATATTTCTCATAATTGAGCTATATTTTATTGAATTATAAAATAATACAGATACTAAATATAAAGTATGATATAACCACTATGCATTAATGTATATTTTATGATATTTTTTCATTAATTTAATTTAAAGTTAACATTATTCAATTTCAATTATAAATACAATATTTAATCTATTTTATTTCCTAATTATATTTCGGAGTTTACAATTAGAGTTCGCTGAGATTTCACAATTATACTTAAACTCTCAAATTTGACAACTTTAAATATATATATATATATATATATATATATATATATATTTTCCAACTTGGTTTTTAGCGTTAGCGTTATTAAGACAGCAGTGTGAGTGAATGAGAAGAGGATTCTTTGGAGCTCGTCTTTTGCTTCTTCCTCTTTGTAACCGTAACTTACGGCCGCCACTTATCGCCGCCTCCCTCCTCAAACCCTATTCATCCGTCGTCGCCGCCGGATCTCTTCACTCCTCCGCCTCCGCCGCAGCCGCGATGCCCGGAGCTGACGCAGTGAGTCTGGAGTGGCCGGCGAAGCGCGTGAGGGACACTTTCGTCAAGTTCTTCGAGGACAAGAACCATGTGTACTGGAAGTCAAGTCCCGTTGTCCCCTTCAATGACCCAACCTTATTGTTCGCCAACGCTGGTACTCTTTTATTTATTTATTATTATTATTATTATTTTTATTTCTTCTTATTTTGTTCTTCGTTCATGTTATCGGTTTCATTTTGTTGTGTGACTGTGTTCGATTGCTTTGTTATTGAGCTGTTGGAGAAAAAAATGTGGAAATTGAAATATCTGAGCGTATAGGTTTTTGCTTTGAGGCGTGTAATTTGAATTTTTTTTGGCTTGATGATCTGAGGCAGCTTAATCGGGTAATTTAGAAGGTTTGGATGAGTAGATTAAAAGAGATACTCTATTTTTTATTTATTAAAAAGAGAGTAAAATTCAATTCATAGTTAGATGTATTATTATTTAGAACAATCTTCTTATCCTTAAATAGCTTTTTAAGAAGCTCAGAAATGTACCTTCTATCTAAAAATGCAGTCACTTCTTAAATTTGTTTAGTATTTTTAATTGATTTTATATTCACCTTATTTTTTTTTTGAAGAAAAAGTTATTCAAATTAGCTCTTAAATTGGAACCTGAATAGTGAGGGATGTATTAAATTTGATAATTTACCTCAAATTTTCTGTTTATGTGGCTTGCTTTGGATTAGCGTGTTATGGTCGTTTCACTTTAGTAATAGTATCTTGTCATTTGGTTTTCCTAATTTCCTTACTGTCAAGGTTGCATTGTGATTTGGCAGGCATGAACCAGTACAAGCCAATATTTTTGGGGACTGCGGATCCTAACACTGCCTTGAGCAAACTCACTCGTGCTTGCAATACCCAAAAGTGCATTCGTGCTGGTGGCAAACACAATGATCTTGATGACGTAGGAAAAGATACCTACCACCACACCTTCTTTGAGATGCTGGGCAATTGGTCTTTTGGGGATTACTTTAAAGAAGAAGCCATTACCTGGGCATGGGAACTTCTAACAAAGGTATGCTTATAGATTGGAGTTTATTTTTCTGCTTCTTAAATTATAATCCTTGTGGTAAACAAAGTTATATGATGGCATGTGGTTGTGAGTTGCCACTAGAGCCACCATCACTTCACTGCCACTAAGATCACCCTCATTGCCACAGCTGCCTCCACTACTTTGGCTTGATCAATGGCACCACAACGACCATGATTGAATTGTGTTTTATTTGAGGAAGAATATAGTGTTGTGACTTAAATATGATATGGTAGTTTGTTACTGTTCAATCATCATGCCAATCCCAATTGGATGCTGTGCTCATTTTCTATTTTTTTGGTAAATTAATAGATTATCCAATGAAGCTGTATTAGGACATGCAATTCAATTTGGATATGCATATGCCAGTGTCAGTAAAGTTCATTATTATTCTTATGTTGTTGTTTGCGTCGTATCTAAGGTGTTGTGTAATATCTTGATATGTATAAGTGGAGGTTTTTTTTTTCAAATTATTTTTATTTCCTCAAGTTGTATAATTATTGCATCTCTTGTAAGTGTACATATTTACTTATTTGTTCGGCTGCAGGTTTATAAATTACCATCAGATCGCATTTATGCCACTTATTTTGGTGGTGATGAAAAGATTGGTCTTGCCCCTGATACTGAGGCTAGAGATATATGGCTAAAGTTTTTGCCTCCTGGACGTGTGCTCCCTTTTGGCTGTAAAGTATGCTTTCGTTGTGTTTCTCTTAAAAATGCAGAGTGATATGTTTTAATAAGACATGCTTAATATATTTAATATTGTAGACACTTATGATAATATACTTTGTGTTTTGTAATTACTATTTACGAGATTTTTGAATCTATGAGCCTCGTATTGTGCCTGGGTCTTATCTTGTATAAAAGCTGGTTATGTTTTATGAGGATGTTTGTAATTAGTAGTTTCATAAGACATGCAAAAACATCTAACTAGGTTTGTATCTTTTGATAGGACAATTTCTGGGAGATGGGTGATACTGGTCCTTGTGGACCTTGTACTGAAATACATTTTGACAGAATTGGTGACCGTGACGCTGCATCATTGGTTAATAATGATGATCCGACATGCATTGAGATATGGAACCTTGTCTTCATTCAGGTATCATGATGATTGGCGGAGTACCATAAGCCCTTTCTCTTGTTCCCATTCATCTTTTTTTTTTTTTTAAAAAAATATAAAAGAAGAATTCCATTAACAAGGAGAGGAGAATAATATAAGGATAAAGGAGGGCAAGAAATCCTCATTACAAAAAACAACTAAAGAAGGAAAGAGCAAAAGAGCATAATCCTATCCCACACGGCCTGCACACAAAATTTATTTATCCCCAACCCAAGAAATCTGTATGTAATACGCTTTTTGGTGAATAACTATTATTTTTTGTAACTTCTGTTGACTTTTCTGATGCTTTGTTTGTTTCTGTTTATGTGTCTTGCACCAGTTTAATAGGGAGGCTGATGGCTCTCTTAAACCTCTTCCCGCAAAGCATGTTGATACAGGCTTGGGTTTTGAACGATTGACGTCTGTATTACAGAACAAAATGAGCAATTATGACACTGATGTCTTCTTGCCTATCTTTGATGCTATTCAGTTGGTATGTTGTTAAAGGCATTAGAGTATTTTTTTTGTTCTATATTGCTGATCAAAATGAGCAATTATGACACTGATGTTTTCTTTCTTATCATTGATGCGCTATTCAGTTGGTAGGCATTAGAATCTTTTTTGTTATTTCCTTTTTGTTCTTGGAAGATAGATAGTTATAAGTCCTGAGTTGGGCTATATTTGAATTGTAGTTCTTGCAGTATAGTGTCTCTCATAACTCTTATTAGTGGTCTATGTCTATGCACATGCTAGAAGTTCTAGTGGCATTTTTCAATTTCCCAAAAAGCACTAATGCCTTGAGAGCCAACTTAGACAAAACACTTACGATATGACTTTTGATTACTGCAAAGTTTAAAAAAAGGGTCACAAGTATGGCTATCCAAACAGACCCTAAATATCTGTGATTGCAAAGTGTTTGATAATTATACTGATATATTATTCTTTTCCTGTAACCTGTTTGTAGGCAACTGGTGCTCGGCCATATTCTGGGAAAGTAGGGCCTGATGATGTAGATAAGGTTGACATGGCGTATAGGGTTGTTGCAGATCACATCAGAACTCTGTCATTTGCCATTGCTGATGGGTCTCGTCCTGGTAGGATTTCATAACCTGGCTTGGCATCTTCAATGACACTTCTTTTCCTTTACAAGCTGCTAGTTCTTCACTTCTAAGCCAATCAAGTTTGCTATCTTCTTTTCCCCTATGTTCCTGATGATGTAAAAAAGAATCCTGCTGTAATTGTGTCATGTTTTTGAAGGTAACGAGGGCCGTGAGTATGTTCTTAGGCGTATACTCCGTCGAGCAGTTCGGTATGGACGTGAGGTGCTTAAAGCTAAGGAGGGCTTTTTTAATGGGTATGTATAATGCTTTCCCACATTAAATTGTTTCCAGATCTACAGTTTTTTTGCCAAATTCCAGTGCCATTTGGTTATCTAAAACTTCTGTTTACGTGCTATTTCAAAATTCAAATTTGATGCACTTGTTTTTTTTTTTTTAATTATATATTTTAAATTGCATTACGAGGCATCTGAAGTTGCAGGTGATTCCAGACACGTATAATTTTTTAACATGCCTAATGCATTTTCTGTCTTCAATTTTGATGGGCCCAGGCTTGTAAGTGTTGTGGTGAAGGTGATGAGCGATGTTTTCCCTGAGCTAAAACAACAGGAAGTGCACATCAGGAATGTAATTGAAGAGGAGGAAGAAAGTTTTGGCAGAACCTTAATTAAGGTGGGGATGCTAATATGTATGACGACCTTTTTTTAAGGGTCATCACTTGTCAATCAGATTGCATGAAACCCATCTCTCGGATTAGTTTTGTTTCTTTTGCACTTGATTAATATTTGGTCTGCCAGGTTTCTAACTTTTCTTTCTCTTATTCTAAGAATTAAAGAAAACCTGACCATTTTACGTTTCCAGGGAATTGAGAAATTTGAGATGGCTGTTCGACATGTTCAGGGAAAGATTTTGAGTGGGGAGGCAAGTAGAATCTGTTATTTCACTGTTACATTATAGTCAGATTTTCTTGTTTTCATTATTGTAGCAATGTGTATTCTTTAGTTGGGTTCTTGTAAGTAATGCATACAATATTAATATTTTTAAGAACGACCATTTTGTCACTTTTCTTGTCTTTATATTCTTTTATGCTATATGTTTTAAATTGTCTTTTGAAAGTTGTTCGTTAAAATTTGATTCATTTGATGAATTTAATACTTCATTTAGCATAGCTGTTGCTAGATGTTGATTACTTCTCAGTTCTCATGTGTTCAGTGTTAACAAGTTCAATATTTGGGTAGTAAAAGCCTTTTTTTTCCCTCTTTTTTTATTTTATTTCATTTTTTTTAAAATTTAAAATTAAAAGGAGGGATTCAAAGTATTCCACATGGCAAAGAAAGCAAAGTACATTTTTGTTGACAAATTGTTAAGGAAGACTTTTTTTTTTTTGGTATTTTTAGCAAGTGTCTCCTGCTGCGTGTTATTGTCGCATTGTTAAGTTTCCCATATGTTGGTCCTGAACATCATTAAATTTGAACTTTTGGTATTTTATCCAAAACTATTGAATGTAAATAATTTACCACACTGTCCACAAGTGTCTCCTTCTACCAAATGTTGGTTCTGTTTTGCGATATTGTAATCTAATTTGATTTATTTTCTCATCATCATCATCATTATTATTATATTTTTTGGAAAATCCCTATGGACTATTTCTCATGCAGTTATCTGCTGATTTCAGGAAGCATTTGTCTTGTGGGATACATATGGGTTCCCATTAGATCTCACTCAGGTAGGTGAATTGCTTTACTGTATTGAATCGCTGTCTTATTATGCATTCTGGTTTTTTATTTCCTAACAAATTCCATTTATCAGCTGATGGCCGAAGAAAAGGGTTTACTTGTTGATGTCGATGGTTTTAATAGTGCCATGGAAGCTGCAAGAGTAAGATCAAGAAATGCTCAAACAAAGGTATCTTATTTGCTTTAATAACTCTTCCTAATAAAACTCAAGCTTAAAAAACCAGGACTAGTATTAATACCCATTTATTATTTTCCATGGCTCTTCCCGACCATTTATTGGTATTGGCAGCAAGCTGGTGGGGCCATTGTCATGGATGCTGATGCTACCTCAGCATTGCACAAAAGGGGTGTTGCTCCAACAGATGATAGCTTCAAATATGTTTGGCACAAGGTGAGGTTTTTTTTTCCCCCCCCCCCCCTCGCCCTTGTATTTTGTTTTCTGTCATTAAGACTAATAGTGAAGGACAACAAGGGGGATAGGAGCAGCTTTTTAAAGATGAAAGGAAAAACATTTATCAGAGTATTGAGTTAATACAAAGGAGGATAAGTGATATTTTCAATCCAAAAAAAGCAGGAACCAAAATAATAAACTAGAGCTCTGTGTATTAAGATTCTCGTACAGATACTGTGTACTGATGATGCCTAACAGATGTCAACAAAAATCATTTTTATCCAAAGCTAGTTCAGGGACTCTGATTTTTCTCTAAATATCCTAGAATTGCACTTCAACCAAAGACACCAAAATAATCTACTAGTGTTTCATTTCTGGAAAGCTTTATGCTCCTTACTCTTGCCAAAACCCTATTATTTCTTGTACTTAAAACAAGCGCCCCAATTAACCAATTGTCCTATTATTCCCTTGTCCTTACCACCCCATGCAAAATGCAGCCACTTTTTATCTTCTCAAATATATTAGCTGTTGAAGAGAGAAAGTAAAAGGGGAATACTAGACATGGATGCCTGAATAAGTGTGGTGTGAACTACTGAAGTGAGAAGTTTCTATTTCTCTCTTGCCATGTCCCTCCTCCTCTTCCTTTTCTCAAAGTGGATATGATGATTGCATACATTCTTACAACTTGCATACCACATAGTTCGAAAAGCTTGCTAATTTGTGGTTACCAATCCGCCATTTCTTGTCTTAGGACCACGAGAGTGTGGTGAAAGCAATATATACTGGTTCCGAGTTCGTTGATTCTGTTAATACTGACGGTGACATTGGTGTGGTTCTGGAATCTTCAAGTTTCTATGCTGAACAAGGTGGACAGGTATTAAGCTATGTATATGTTTTGAATGCATTCTCTTGCATGTTATTTTCATTTCCCTTAATTAAACATTATGATTACCATTTTCTTGTTTAATGATAAAGCTAAATATTAAGTGGTAAATACAACTAAGTTTCCTATCTTTTATTATTTTAAATTCCTTATCCATTTTCTTCTGCTATTTTTGTTTTGTTGTGAACTATTTCTTCTCGAAAGCTTAAGCTATTAGACAGAGGCACATTAATAGTTTTATTTTTATATCTTAATACGCCCTTCATGCATGAGCCCTTTGGGCTTGAAATGTGAAGTGTGCACAAGCCACATGCCCATCTACCTTGTGATTAAATTCAACTTATTTTATTTGAAGAATTGGAGCAACAAGGCTAGAGGGACTATTACACGAATGTAGGGACCCTGAGTAAAGTAAACTTAGTTCTTTTTATGAAAACAAACTCTCACTCAATAAAATAAAAGATAGTACAAAATGATAAATGATTACTCATTATTAGCTTGTTTGAATATGTTTAGTCCCACATTAGCTTGTTAGTGTTATGTGATTCCTTTCCCCTTTTTTCCTGCACTACATAGATTTTTGACACTGGATCCCTTGTGGGTCCACGTGGCCCATTTGAAGTTCGGAACGTACAAGTTTATGGAGGTTTTATTCTTCACATTGGTTCTAATGGGACTGGCATCTCTGTTGGTGACAAAGTAGTATGTAAGGTAAAATTTTATACTTCCATAGATTTTTATGACTTCAAATTCCTATGTGATTATTTTTTATTTTTGTTTTTCTTTTACTTTAAATACCTCCTTGTTTATTTGTATCTTTAATTACTTTGTATTTTTTAATGATCTGGATTCCCTCCTTTCTTTAATTTGCTGTGTTTTATTACAATTGTAGGTTGATTATGAAAGGCGTGCTCTAATAGCCCCTAACCATACCTGCACTCACATTTTAAACTTTGCTCTAAAGGTATGTTGAAGCTTGAAAGCGTGATTGAATGTGGACGTAATCATTCCTGTTGCTGATCTATGTATAAGATTTTTTGAAATTTCCCATGGTGAATGCAGGAAATACTCGGGGATCATGTAGACCAGAAAGGATCAATTGTTCTTCCTGAAAAATTGAGATTTGATTTTTCTCACGGTATGAGTTGGTCAGTTGGACTGTAAGAATTGGGTGAGTGTAAAAAAGTGTAATTAATTATGTTGAAATGAACAGGCAAGCCTGTTGATCCTGATAATTTGAGGAGAATCGAGTCAATTGTTAATGATCAAATTAGAGCTGAATTGGATGTCAACGCAAAGGAGGTAACTCTTGCCGAGGCCAAGCGAATCAATGGTTTACGAGCTGTTTTTGGAGAAGTAAGTGGAGTAATTTTTCTATCATTTCTTTTCTCACGTAGAGCCATGTTGTTTAGTATTTTGCTTTGATGTAGGTTTATCCTGATCCTGTTAGAGTTATATCAGTTGGACAAAAAGTTGAGGATCTCCTTGCTGACCCTGAGAATGAAAAATGGCTAGCTATATCATCAGAATTATGTGGCGGTGAATATCTTAAGCATATGTTCTCTTTGATGGTTTCTTTGAGTTTCTGTTTTAGATTTTTTACTTGATGATCTAGGTACCCATATATCAAACACACGAGAGGCTAAAGCCTTTGCACTTCTATCTGAGGAGGGAATTGCAAAAGGAATACGCAGAATAACAGCTGTCACAACTGATCGTGCTTATGACTCGATGAAAGCTGCTGATGAATTTGAGCAGCAAGTAGATGATGCGGCTAAGTTAGATGGAAGTTTGCTGGAAGAGGTTGGTCTTGTGTGCGGGTTTCCATTTGTTGAAAATTTTAATAGTATTTTATAGTGTGTTAGGCTCATGTTTCTGGCTGGTTGGTGTGGCCAGTTGAATCAGTTTAACACTGAAAGGTGCAGCTCGGTTCACATTTAAAACCAGTCAGCAACTGGTTGATTGCTAATAATTAAGGATATTAAATGGGCCATTGAAATTATAAAATTCTAAATCTAGACCCAATTTGAGGGCCTATTGGACCATGGTTATGAGGAATTGCTCATAATAGCCTGCAAATTATACACTCCCTATTATGGAATTGCTCAGTAGCATGAATGAAGCCTTAATTAAATTACTAAACCAATGGAAATATGGAAGAACTGATAAATACATTTGTTGTGTGTTAAAACATCTTTTTCCCCTTGGCGTTGGCTTCCATAAGGGTTTAAATTTGTGTTGGCTAGAATAGTGAGCACTAGGCTGTGATCATGTATACTCTGTGTATATGTACTTGTCTAGGGCAGGCTTGTGTGTAAAACACCAATGCTATTCTTAGCCTAATCTGAAAATATATCAATACAATAGTTGAGAGAAAATGAACTCAAGTTAGTACATACCCGCTTCCAGAATTCTTGTTTGCTATCTTTTTAGTCACTGTTGTTATTGATGCTAATCTTTCTAGCAGAGCATATGCTTCATTTCCGGATTGCAACCTTTTAATCAGTGGGTGTTCTTTTTCCCTGTAACAGAAAGTCTCATATCTGAAAAGCAATGTGGAAACATTAACAATTCCTGCTGCCAAGAAAGCTGACATAAAGACAAAGATAGTCCAACTTCAGGTATCATACATATATTTGGAATAAATTTGCAGGCCTTATGCTTTTTTCCCTGTTCCACTTTGTTTTTTTAGTCTCTTGTCCTCTCATGGCCTATTTTATAATAATGTCATATTTTTTCCTAGGATCGAGTGAGAAAAGCACAAAAGCAAATTGCTGAAGAAAACAAACGTAAAGCTGTAATGATCACAGTTGAGAAGGCTGAAATTGCTGCCTTGGATGGGAAAACATTTTGCATATCTCAGGTTGATGTTGGTCTGGATGTAACTGCAGTTCGTGAAGCAGTTACAAAAGCAATTGAGCAGAAGGTAGTTTTTTTTTTTTCTTGCTTTATTCATAATCTTCCTGGACTACAGCCCTACACTATTGTATTAAATGGTCTCGTGTGTTGAATTTGATGCATAGCATACAGTTGGAGCTCAGATTTAGTAGGCTCCATGAATTAATTACCATGATTGTCCTCAGTAAGTTCAAACATTAACTTGTGCTGATGGTGGCCGATGAACAGGGGATATCTGTGATGGTTTTTAGCACGGACAAATCTACAAACAAGGCTGTAGTATGTGCTGGGGTGCCAGAGAAAGGAGAGAAAGTTAAGCTGGATGTGACAGAGTGGCTGACTAATGCTTTGGGGCCTCTAAACGGGAGGTGTGGCAAAGGGAAAGGTGGTCTCGCGACAGGACAGGTTAGTATATCACACTAATTGCATGTTTGGAAGAGTTTATTTTGAGTTTGAAATGACTTATAATAGAAAGTTTCATATGACATCTTTTGAAAAACAAGTGATAATTTTTCAAAAAATAAGTGGATACCATTCACGCTCCAAATTCCGTTACTTGTTGCACTGAAGTCCCTAATGTTCAAATTTTAAGTGATTGCCAAAACGTACAATTTCGGAGCCCTTTGTATGCAGTTACCTGTTTTCTTGAATTATGCAAACATCTCATTAGTTTATCTGTTTTAAAATCCTTTTGCCCTAACGCCTTAAGGGGTGTTTGCCAGTTGGGTTTAGGAGGGGAAGGAAAGGTTTTGCCATAGTTATCATGTAATGTTATTTATTTATGAAAATGTTTTATCTTGTCTGTATGCATAACCCTGTCATATTTTGTATCTCTTGCTGATTTTGTAAGCACTACTTTTTTTCAGGGTACAGATGCATCACATGTAAACGAGGCCATGGATCTTGCAGCAACTTTTGCATCGATGAAATTGAGTTAATTGATGGATTTCAGTGTTTTCTTGTGTTGCAAGCATGATACGTTTGTTATCCTTACTTTGATCTGGCAGAAGTGAAGGTCACTTTGAAGTAATTATTAGATCTGGATGAATTGAAGAGACCCATAGTAATACTATTTGAGTTTATACGAATGGTGGCTTGGTGGGAAGGAAAGTTTAGGTTATATATCTGCAGAATACCACAAATTCCCACATAAGAGTAGCAGTTGCTATGACTCAAAAGATTATCAAGATATTCTGAAATTTTTAACGTCAATTCATTTGATTGTATTTTGACTATTATTGTTACCTTTGCGTATTCCACGAGTTCACTTAATTTGAATTAACAAGATTACGTCCTTCAAGCATGGTTTGTTCTAGATGGCCGAAAGTTGATTTTATTTGAGTTGTTAGTTAATCCACACAACCTTTTGCTGATCTGAGTACATGGCCAATTTCAATGCATCACCGTGTGCTAATGAATTGTTTAATGTCTTTAACTGTCTCATAAATGGCGTGAGCCTTAGGTTGATCAGAGGCAACATAAACATAAGAGCCATTGCCTGTAGTAATTTTTCAGAAACACACTTCTCCAAACTTTAGTCAAGAAAACTTTTAACATTCTTTTCTGTCAAGAAGCTCTTGACATCCTCCTGCCATACACTGACATCCTCCCCTCGTCAGTACCCATAACCATGGTATTTTTCCTGCTCCACATCTACCAAATTGTCAAAAAATTTTGTATGTTCTTAGAGCATATTTAATGCATACTTTAAAAATATTATTGATTTTTAATTTATAGTACTTAAAAAATAGTTAAAAAATTAATAAATCAATTGTAGATAATGCTATGAGTACAAATTAAATGTGTTGCAAAAAGTAGTGCAGTGAAACGGAATGGAATAATAACGTGTGAAATAGAATAAGAGTTTAATTGTCATGTATTGATAGGTAATGTTTTGTACATTATTATTTAATTAAATTGTTTATATGCATGATTTTTTTATAGAATTTAAATATTGTTTCATACATAACATTTTAGAGAATTTAAATATATGTGATAAAATTTGGTTAGATGATGGTATAAAAAAAACTTTATATCATCAGTCGATTCAATTCAACTCCAGAAATTAATCTCTCAGTTTTTATTCCTAAAGTACATTTAATTATCCCTCTCTATTGCAAACCCGTAAACCCAATAATACATGGCCTTTTTTATTTCCAGCCCTTAGTGTTCAGGTCCAATCTTAGTCCTAAGCCCAGACGCCCATTACGCCCTCTGTTCTAATTCTTGTTCTTCGCACACCGTCGCACCCGCCACCATAGCACCACCCACTCCTCCACGACCACCACCATCACCAGCAGCAACGCCTATCAAGCCTACATTCTCTGCCAAGCGTATTCGTATCTGATGGCGACAGAGGGAGGAGCTTCCACTTCTGACGGCAAAGTGAATGCAGAATACGAAGAAGAAGAAGAACAAGTAGACGAAGAAGAAAGGGAAGAAGATGGAGAAGAAGAAGAAGACATTGGAGCTGGAGATGAAGAAGACGAGGCAGAGGGAGAGGGCGAATACACTTTCAGGTTCACGAATGGTATGAGCCCTTTGGATTTCGTTCGCAACGACGATTCCGGTGTCCAGCGTTACCAGCAATTCGAACGCCTTGAGTACGAAGCTCTCGCCGATCGGAAGCGAAAAACACTCGCACATTCCCACCCGTAACTTCATCTTCCTATTTTCCTTCTTCTCCTTCTTCTCCTCCTTTTATCAATCTCTTTGATTGGTTTCGATTAGCTACGCTTTAGAAATTTATAGCTCTAGAATTTTACTTGTTCTACTTCTAGTATGGTTGTATGGTGGATTAACTGCGTTAAAATTCATTGAGCTGTGACTTCTGAGAAATTGCGGATGTTGAAGGGTTTTAAAAACACGCTACCATCACTGAATTTTTGTATTATTGAATGTGTCTACATGCAGTGAAGAGACTCCTTCTAAGAAAGCAAGGGAGGATGGTATTTCTGGGGCAAGCATGGCTGAGATAATGGAAGCCATGAATTATGGTGAAAGGCGCAGGAGGAGGAGATCAAGAGAGGTATGATATTCGCAATGTGCATGATCAGCAACGCTTGTGCAACATCATCATGATAATATCATAATAGAGTCTTCATAGTAAGCAAAGAGCCAAAGAGTATCATGAAAGAAGTTGGCACCTTCGTTTAACTCTTTAATCAGAGGTAGATTACAGGTTGTTTACTCTATCAATGGAATGGAGTAATGGACATCACAGAACACAGAAAGTGTGATTGGGCAAATGATTGTGGAAAAATACATAAATTGGGATTTATTTTCATGGCAATAACATGTTTTGCTAATTGATTGTTTCCAAGGATTTTCCCTTCTTAAATTGCAGAGTTTCTTTCTTTGCTGTATTCTATCATGTTCCTTGTTTGTTTTATGATGACTTTTCCTGTTTTAGGTTCTGAGAGTTTACTATTACACCTCTTTTAACCTTATTTTCTAAAGCATTTAATGTCCTCGAAAGGAAGTAGATGAAGATTTGATGCATTCTGTTGCCAGTTATGTAACTACATGCCTTTTTTTTTTTTTTTTTTTTTCCAACGTAACTCATGGTACCTTTTCACTATTTTTTATGCTTGATGCAGCCAAAAAAAAGAGGTAGGCGAAAAGGATCAAAGAATAAACTCAACCCGCAGCACACACGAATGCTGGGTGATGCCACACTTCACTTTGCTTGTGGCCGTTATGACCAGGTACATTATTCTGTCCTGTGACTACCTATAGCTTCTGGCGCTGGAGTTTGCTAATTGCTGTCACAGATCTTAAGTATGTTGAGGAAATAATTGGTGGATAAATAAACTTTTTACTAACTTCATTTCTTTTTGGGGACAGTCTTGATGCTTCTATGTTTGTTTGATATAATTTGTATTTTTAACCCTTTATGCAAATACACCCTAGTTTTATTGCTCAAATCTTCTTCTTTTCTGATAAATAGTTTAAGATAGTGCTCAAAAGTCAAAACCTAATTTCAAAGAGTAGACTGCGTATTCACACTAACTCACTAGTGATTTGGCTACAATGCTCTGCTTCCTACTTTTTCAATATACAAGGTTGCCTCCGACCAGAAAAGAATAGCTGGAAGTTGCATTGTTGTCTGTAGAAATTGCTTGCTAACAGTGCCCACTGCCGATTGTTTGAACTTTCAAAATAGAAGGAGAGTTGTTAAAGAGAGCTGGGTGTTTATTTATACTGCATGCTTTTTGTGTCTGTTAGTTTCCTGCATCTATTTGTTTTTGCTTAAGCTTATGTCTGTTGGCTTTTTGCAGGCTATAGCTGTCTTGCACGAAGTTGTTAGGCTGGCTCCAAATTTGCCTGACTCGTATCACACCCTTGGACTTGTCTATGAGAAACTTGAGGATTACGAAAGATCAATGGATTTTTACATGATTGCTGCTCATTTGTCGCCAAAAGATCCATCTCTTTGGAAAATGCTCTTCACCTGGTCCATGTAAGACGTTTATCGTTTTTTTGCCATCTTTATTTTTATTTAGTTACTCTTCTAGTTTTAGATGTATTCAACTGCATGAATTTTCATTTCTACTTTGATCATGATAGAGTATCGAATTGCATCATGAAACTTAAGATTAATGACCTGTGCATGTGATGTATAATGGAAAAAGTATTTCATAATTAACTCCATTTTTCATTCCAAAATATCTCTCAACTATATTTTTTACTCATTGGAGTCTGTCTATTTCTAACATGCCTAAATACTTGTATGCATTCATTTTGAAAATGCTTTTATATATGAAAGAAAAAGTTTAGTTCCTGAATTGAGAAACATTTTCAAGTGCAGAGAACAAGGCGATATTGGTCAAGCTAGCTATTGTCTTTCGAAAGCAATAACAGCAGATCCCAAGGACGTTAATCTGAGAACTCATCGGGCATTGCTTTACGTTGAGCTTGGAGATTATCAAAAAGCGGCTGCAGCATATGAGCAAGTATATCAACTCGGTTGTGAGAATGTTGATGCTCTAAAATCAGCAGCCAAGGTTTGTCCTTTTCCCTGTTTATAATGAGCCAGATTTGATATGAACTTCTGTTTATTATGTTGGCATCATATGTCATTGATAACCCGGGTTCTTCCTCAGCTGAGATTATGTTCTTGATATACTGTTCCAGTATTGTTCATATCTTATTTGGTCCAATAAAATATTTCGTGGTTGACTTTCATTGTTGAATTTAACTTATACTACTTTCTATTAGTTCTACCAAAAGTGTGGTCAAGTTGAATATTCAGTTCGCATTCTTGAAGATTATCTTAAGAGTCAACAAGACGAAGCAAATGCAAGCATTGTTGATCTACTGGCTGCTATATTAATGGAAACTAAGGCACATGACAGAGCTCTTCAGCATATTGAACGTGCTGAAGCTGCATACTCAGGAAATGAATTGCCTTTGAATTTGAAAATTAAAGCTGGAATCTGCCATGTTCATCTTGGAAACATGGAGAGGGGTCAGGTGCGTCACACCCCTGCTGTAAGGTTTATCATTGAAACATTTAATTTTAGTATCTTACACGCATGAACCTCTGAATATCATTTTAGGTTTATTGTTATTAGATGTTAGTTATGGTATCATGAATGGGTGTTGAGACATACTCACTTAACTTTTGTTTCCCTCTTCTATTCTATGCTTTCGTTGTGTCCTAGTCAATTTGCAGGTAAATCAACTTGTCCATGATAATATCTCCATTTAGTGTATCCCGTTTGATGCTTGAAAGAGATTTGCAAGTAATTTTGTGTTGACTTTCTTCAGTTGTTGGGATTTTTCCGCTATTGTTGGGTTTTTTTTTTAAAAATTATTATTATTATAATAATAGACTTCTACTCTTATTATGTCTCATCGTTTTTCCATTTACAATAAAATGCCTTCTTTTCGCAAGTGAAATTAAGGCATAAAGCTGCATGCTATTATAATTTGTATTTCATTGAATCTCTCACTCTCTCTCTACTCCTCAAAAGCACAGTTTATCTTTTTGTTAACGTTTTCTGTGTTTCTCATTCTCTTCTCTTAATACAATGGTGAAGTGCAAGTAAATGTGTCCAAGGCATGCTATGGAACATATAAATCTTAATTTTGTTTTTGCAGTATTTGTATGTATTACTTAGCATTTTCACATGATTAACAGGTTCTCTTCAATGATTTGAAACCAGAGAATGCAAGCGAGCATGTTGACTTGGTCACTGAGTTGTCAGACTCATTAATGGATCTTGAGCATTATGATTCTGCATTGAATTATTATCTCATGTTGAAAGGAAATAGTGGAAATGAAAATGTATGGTAACTTATTTCTGTCTATTGCCGTACTCTGTTTTTGATTTTATACTGGTAGTTTGTTAAAGTAGTTTAGCATTTTCCCAGTCATCAAATCTTGATATTGAGCTGAACATAAAGGGTCTTCTAGAGAAATTTTACCAGAATTTCTCCTCCTCCCCCCTCAAATTATTGTTAATCTGATACCAGTATGGTATGTACTTTCTTGCAGGGTCTTCTATGTCTGAAAATTGCTAGGTGTTATCTATCCCTGAATGAAAGGTCACAAGCAATTCACTTTTTCTCCAAAGGCAAGGTTTATTTCTAATAAGAATGGTTTTTAGGCAATTGACAGTTTACAAGAACCACTTCCCTCTTTTTTAATGCATAAAATGAAATATTTTATCCGGCATTCTTGCTGTTGCTATGGTTTCTGAGATGAATGTTTCCAACAAAATCCCTTAAGTTTGGTTACAACCTTTTTTTGCCCTTCTGTGAGCGCTCGAGTATCTTAGATTCAAGTTCTACATAGGCCTCACTTCCTATTTGAGAACTGATAAGATTTGTAAGAGCATATTTTGGGTTTGTATATTTACCCTAAATGCTAATTCTGGGGATGCAATACTCCTTGTCATTAATTTCTTATTAGTTTTCAGCTTGGATAAGTTTTTCCTATTCTTAGTGCTTGTATTTTTAATTTTTAATATTCATAATCCTCAGTTGCTGAAAAACTTTTTGTTTTATAGCCCTTGAAACTCTACAAGACAATGTTGATGCACGCATAACTTTGGCTTCCCTTCTGCTTGAAGATGGGAAAGAAGATGAAGCCATTTCCTTGCTGTCTCCTCATGCAGACTCTGGTGAAACACATTCTGAAAAGTCAAATAGATGGTGGGTTAATGAAAGGATAAAACTTAAGCTCTGCAACATATATCAGAACAAAGGGATGCTCGACGAGTTTGTGGATGCAATATTCCCTCTGATACGTGAATCGCTGTATGTTTCATCCCTTCGACAAAAGGTAATATTTGACAAACTATTTTGAGCTCTCTCTGTCTCTCTCGCACACTGATACATGGGTGCTCCCTGACAACTCACGTAGTCCACAGCTTGTGCTTGCTGTCTAATGTTAACGACTTAACGTGTAGGTAAATGTGTACATAAATGAGTTCAACTAGATCTTTGTAATTGAGCACTCTGTTCACAAGGTGCAGCTGGGAACTTGTCAATCCGTAACATATTTTAATTTCAAGTTATATTTTAGTTAGAAAAATGCTCTAATACTGTGTTAAGGACCAATTCAATCTGAGAGCTTAAGCTTTTTAGCAGCAACCTCTAGAATGCTTTATATCTCTACAATTATGCAAGGAGATGGGCCATCATGAATTCATTTACGAGATATTTTGACTTGCCGCTTTCTATTTTCTTCTAACATTGTGGGATTTATTGTCCTCTGCCAAGATATACTTTTTCTCCCGCATTTCTAATTACAATTTCTTTTATCAAGAAAAAGACAGTTAATATCCGTAATACATTCTTGCTGTAGGGTAAATCAAAAAAACGCCTCAGCAAAAGAGATCTAGTTGAAAGAGTAAGGGTAGTGAACGGCCAGGAAAAGGATAATGTCTTTCGAGGATTCAGGCCAATAGCATCACCATCTGAACTGTGAGTATTGCATCTCTGATATTGTGATAATATTTCTTATTCTACTATCTCCTGTATGATCAGGTGTGTTACTATCATCCTTATCTGTTAGCTACTGCTGTTGTATGTAAAAAACTAATACAGAAAGTTGTTTGAGTTAATACTTGATCCTCAACTAAGTGTTATTAAAGATGATTAATGGGATTGGTTCTAAATGATAGATTTCTTTTGATTAGGAGTTTAATTTAGGGCTAATTAATTGACAACTAAGGTATTCAAAGTTGAAAGACACCAAGGTGTTTAGCTACAATGCACTTAGAGTGTGCAATGCTCTATTTTCTACATGAAACAGAAAACAGTGTGTGCGTAGTCTACTCTGTACTTGTAACACAAAACAAAACAAGATGCGCATTCATACTCTCTGTTCCTTGAATCAAAAACTAAAAAACAGAGCATCGAAAAGCAGAATAAAATCAATACAAAAATAGGTATTATGGCACAAGTATTCAAAGCAGGTGTTAGCCTCATTCTTGTGTGCCCAGTTGTCCACAATCATCAGATCACTCTTGTTTCTTCTGTTTTGTGGCCAGTGCCCACCAGCATAAAGCCTTTTGTTTTTCTCCTTTCACATAGATGCCAGTTTAACGCAACAAAAATTGTATGGTAAACAATCTATAATTGTGAACATATATCTCTGCTCTTACTTTCTTTTGGCTCTCACTACATTTGGTTACAAAGTGAAAAGAACTTATTGGTTTTATAAGTTTAGGTGGAAAGCATCCAGGGCAAAAAAGTTGCTCCAGAAGAGGGCAATGGAGAAGGAGAAGAAAAAAGCTGAGGCATTGGCCTCTGGAATTGACTGGATAAGTGATGATTCAGATAATGAGCCTCAGGTAATTAGTTCTGTGATGTCTACTCCTGCTTCTAGATCAAATGACTTGTGTGATAATGTAATAACTACCTTCAGTTCAGTATATAATGCATCGGATGTTTTCAGAGAAACAAAGAACCTCCCTTGTGTAATCTTCTCAAAGATGAAGAAAATCACCAGCTAATAATTGATGTTAGTACTTCTGTTCTATCTCGTTCTTCTCCATCAGCTTTCCTTTGTGCTATCTGACCCCTTAATATTGTTCTACAGTTGTGCAAGGCATTAGCTTCTTTGCAAAGGTATTGGGAAGCATTGGAAATTATTAATCTTACGCTAAGATTGGCTCATACTGTCCTGTCTGCTGAAAAGAAAGAGGAGCTTCGTTCCCTTGGAGCTCGTAACTCCTGAACCCTTGCAGACTTTTATTTTCTTCAACATTGTTTACTGGCTTTCAACTTTTCTTTCATTCCAAGAAATCAAATTGAAAATTGAAAGAAGAATTTGACTGCTTGTTTGTTTTTTCTTACCCCTTCATTTATGTTTAGATATCTTTGTTATTACAACTTACAATGTGGAGGTTTTTAAAAGAGAATGGAAGATAATTTGTTGTTCTAGGGGGCAATATGCATACCTTGCTGATAAAATAAATTTATGTTCTATGCAGAAATGGCATACAACACCACAGATCCTAAGCATGGATTCGATTGTGTAAAATACATTGTTCAGCAACATCCACACAGTGTTGCTGCTTGGAATTGCTACTACAAAGTTATCTCCAGGTAAATTGGTGAATACATAAATGCAAGGAACTCTGGACTCTTGCCAAAACACTAGGCTCCCTTATATGCCCTAACATCAAGATTCAAGACATAGATTGATGGCCTACAGAAAAGTAAGACCTAGTTTTCCTAAAATTTCATTTACTTATTTTCTCCTGTTTTGTAGATTGGAAAATCGAGATACGAGACACTACAAATTTATACGTATTATGCATGGAAAATTTGTGGATTGTGTGCCTCCTATCCTGATTTCTGCACATCAGTTTACTGTATTTAGCCATCACCAAGATGCTGCACGGAAATACCTGGAAGCTTATAAACTTTTGCCAGAGAATCCCTTGGTTAATCTTTGTGTCGGTATGTTCTTTCTTTTCATGCTGTATTTGTGCAGTGCTTGATTAGCCAAGCACGGGCTATTAAGCTGTTATTTGTTCTATGTTTCTCAGGAACAGCCTTGATCAACTTAGCATTGGGTCTTAGACTACAAAATAAGCATCAGTGTGTTGTACAAGGTTTTGCATTCCTCTACAACAATTTGAGGATCTGTGAGAACAGCCAGGTTTGTTTTGCTCAAACATTTCATGAATTTCTTTGTACCCATTTAAGAAGAAATATTGATATAAATCAAAATCACAACCGAAATTTCAGATTTATTTATATATTGTGCATATCTAGCTTCCTCTCTATAAATTTATGCAAGACTGAAGTGAGCAATTGTTAATCTTTGCAGGAAGCCTTGTACAACATAGCACGGGCATACCATCATGTTGGTCTAGTAACTCTAGCAACTTTCTATTATGAGAAAGTGCTTGCTACTCGTGAGAGAGACTATCCCATTCCAAAACTTCCCAATGAGAATCCAGATATCACTGAAAATCATAGACCTGGTTACTGTGATCTTCGAAGAGAGGCTGCTTACAATCTGCACCTAATCTACAAGAGGAGTGGAGCTCTTGATCTTGCTAGACAAGTTCTCAAAGATCATTGTACCTTGTGAGAGCTTACATGTTCCCTTATAAATGACAATCATCTTGTGTATAAATCAGTTTAGTTGTTTTTGTAAGATGAACGATTTCTATGTAATGCAAGTAGTAACTTATAGAGAAATGGTACTCATTCGCTATGGGACATTATGCCAAAATACGTTCGGATAACATGACTAACATTCATTTATTATGCTCATTCCAGTATGAGATGCTATTCATTTATTATCTCACAGTAAAACACCGAGTGTAGTCACAAGATTGTAACTTATACTGTGTGCGCATTATACTTGCAGTGTCATTGTTTCGTCGCTCATATTAATGTAAACTAAAATATCAAGTGTCCATTAGTACAGGGACCAAATATGTAATTTGTGCAATAATATTATAATTCAATAATTGAATCCATTTACAAGCACCCGTTGCATAGTATAAGTTTTACTAGTGACCTGAGTTTCTGTTATACTAGTGACCACAATTTACAACGAAAAGAGGCTGCTCACAATCTTCAGATCAATTTAAATTTTTAATAAAATGAAAGCAAAATAAATCAATAAAGCCAAATCCTAACATGAACTTTACAATAATCTAACTCGTTTTCTTAATAATTTGGCTCAATTTTCTAATTATTGATGAGATTAATTTTTATGCATTCATTTAATTATGTGATTGGATGCCGTGTAATACATTACCTATTCTTATCTCATTTCAATATTTAAAATCCAATTGATCCATATATTTGGTTCTATAATGTGTAAATGTATTTATGTTGCATTTTATGAGATCATACGGGTTATAAGAAAAAATATATGGCATTATTTTTTAGAGTTGATAACTCCAAAATCAAATTGAAAACCATATATTTCAATAACGTGAGTTCTAAATATGATTATAATTTTTTTTGGTAACTTTGAAATTTATAATTAGTCAATAAAAATGAATCGTTTATTTTTTTTATTAATCTTTTCAAAGAATTTCAATTACCAAATTTTAGATTATTAAAAAAATTATCATAAGATTTTTAGATGATTTTATTAGATCACTAAAATTTTGAATCATAAATTATTGAAACTTCGTACATATCATAAATCATACAAACTTCAAGCATATTGAAACTTCATGCATATTATAAAAAAGACTTATTGCAAGAAGCATCGTCACTTTGATAATTTTGAAACCACGAAAAAGGATTATTTGATGTCAGCCAGCATCTCTTGAACAATAAAAAAATATTAATTATATTATAATAAATATTAAATAATTTAGATTTTTATGTTTTCCTTTTCTAAACTTTTTATTTTATTCTTTTTAATCTAATTTACTCACGTTACCTCGCACTTCATCAACCGCCTCCACCTCCATCATCAACTCCCTCACTCACCATGACACCTTCTGCCATTAATCTTTGCTTCGTTTATCACTGCAACTCACAGAGAGAGAGACCATATTAAAAAAAAACCCACAACCATCTTCACAAGAGGACCAACGAAGAAGGGAACGCTGCTAGAGAAAAAAATACACGAAAGCCCAGAGTGAGTGCTGATAGGGAATGCACGGAAGGTGTTTGATAAAATGGGTACTCAAAATTTCATAACTTGGTCGCATATATTTCTGGTTTAAGTGGGTTGTGCATGTGTATGAACGATAAAAACTTGTAGTTAAATATCTTAAGTTTTTTAATTTTAATTTTATTTTTATTAAGTTAAGTAGCAGGGTAACCAATTTTTAAATGGGCATAAGTATGTATAGGAACTTCCCTCCCCACCATTTTGCATACTTTGCTACCTACTTACATCCTTTCCTTGGTCCTTATTAATTTTATTTGTGGAGTTATTTGTTGATGAAATCTTATTTTGGAGCCTCTTGTAGTTTTGATATAGTTCTGAATCAAATGTCATTGATTAGTGGAAATTAGTGGTTACAATGTGGCTAATATGTTAATTTGATCTAATGTTTCAGCTGAAGTATTGTAAGGAAAAGATGAGACATGAATACACGTGGAGAGAGATTCCTCTTACTAGCATACCTTTCAGCAACTAAGTTTGCCTGCTAAGTGCTTGTGTATGGAAATTTTCTGGATTTCTTTTTCTTTGGATCTTTGTAATTAGCCAGTTCTAATTTAGAGTAGAGTCTACTGCATCTTGAAGCTTACAACTTCTTGAGATTCAAGAGTAAGCAACCAATAAAAATGCTTCTAGCTCGAAATCTCTCCCCTTCAAAACTTAAGCCACTCTTTTATTTATCACTCCTTCCTGATTGCGGGAACCGTGCCCCGTCTAATCTCTTGTCATTATTAATTCCACTCTCAAAAGTCCAGCCCCAAATCTTCCCAAGATTTTCTGCACAACCCTCATTAAGTTTGATTAGGTCTTTCACTTCACAGCCTGCAGATTCAGCTCCAAAACAAAATTTTCCCCTCTCTCGCGAGGGTAATTATGATGAAGGGATGTCCCCATCTCTTCATGTCTGCCCCGGTTGTGGCGTCTATATGCAGGATTCCAACCCTAAGCACCCTGGTTATTTTATTAAACCCTCTGAAAAGGACCTGAATTATAGATTGTATACCCATCTTGAACCTGTTGCACAAGAGCCTGAGTTCTCCGATTCTGTCAAACGGGGACTTGTTATTGAACCAGAAAAGCTTAATGATGATGAAAACTTGATCAGGAAATCAGAGAAACCAGTGGTATGTGCGCGCTGCCATTCATTGAGGCACTATGGGAAAGTGAAGGATCCAACAGTGGAAAACTTGCTACCAGATTTTGACTTTGATCATACAGTGGGAAGGAAGTTGTCATCAACAACAGGGACCCGATCAGTGGTGCTGATGGTTGTTGATGCAGTGGATTTTGATGGATCATTTCCAAGGAAGGTTGCAAAGTTGGTATCTAAGACAATTGAAGATAATTATGCTGCGTGGAAGCAGGGCAAGTCAGGGAATGTGCCTAGAGTGGTACTTGTGGTGACAAAGATTGACTTGTTGCCTAGTTCGCTGTCACCAACAACATTGGAGCATTGGATTAGGCAAAGAGCTAGAGAGGGTGGAATTAATAAGATCACTAGTTTGCACATGGTGAGTGCAATGAGGGATTGGGGACTGAAGAACCTTGTGGACGATATTGTTGGATTGGTTGGGCCTCGAGGGAATGTGTGGGCCGTTGGGGCTCAGAATGCAGGAAAGAGTACATTAATAAATTCTATTGGAAAGCATGTTGGAGGGAAGATTACACATCTGACAGAAGCACCTGTGCCAGGGACTACACTGGGTATTCTCAGAGTGGAGGGTGTTCTTCCAAGTCAGGCAAAACTATTTGATACACCTGGCCTTCTTCATCCTCACCAGATCACCACAAGGTTGATGAGGGAAGAGCAAAAGCTTGTTCACATAGGCAAGGAGGTGAAACCTAGGACATATAGAATTAAGGTTAGTGCACTGAAATGTTTCTAATTCATGGTACTGAATTTAAAATAATGCTAATTTGCATTGTAGGTTTATGTTTTTCTTGTTAATTCATTGTTTTACCAATTCATTGTGGCAGGCTGGTCATTCGATTCACATAGCTGGTCTAATGAGATTGGATGTGGAAGAAACGTCCCTCAATACTATTTACGTCACGGTGTGGGCATCTCCTTATCTTCCACTGCATATGGGTAAAGTAGAAAATGCATGCAAAATGTTTCAAGACCATTTTGGCCTCCAGTTACAGGTATTTTCTTTGCTCTGGCTAATTGTCTACTTATTCAGCATGTTTTTGACAGGCAAAAGTTGCTTTTTTTGCTTTTTTTGGTTTTGTTTACAGAGGTTGGGTCTAGAAAAGGTTAGTGAATCACGGTTCGAATCTCAGTTAAGAAGTCACACACATTTAAGTGCCCACAATACTGGATTAGGATTGCCTTTGATAAGAGGATAGCAGTGGAAAACCCAAAAAAAAATTGCATTTTTGCTTCATAAGCATGACTCATTCATTGTGCATTATAGTTCCCCCTTGTTTAACACCATTCTGAATTGTTTCTTTGGCAGCCACCAATTGGAGCGAAACGAGTTCAAGAGCTTGGGAATTGGGTGAGAAGGGAATTTCATGTTAGTGGGAACAGTTGGGAGTCAAGTTCTGTGGACATTGCTGTTGCTGGACTTGGTTGGTGTGCAATTGGACTCAAAGGAGAGGCAGTGGTTGGTGCTTGGACTTATGAAGGAGTTGATGTGGTTCTTCGCAATTCTTTGATACCCTATAGATCACATACTTTTGAAGTTGCTGGATTCACAGTATCCAAGATTGTCTCCCACTCTGACAAAGTATTGAACAAGTCACGTCAACGAAACGACAGAAAGGTGAAGGGAATCGACTCAATAGCACCATCAAGTGTTGTTGAAGAATCACTATTGACTTCTGATGGAGGCATATAAAAATGGTGTTACTTTGGGGAAAGAAAACTAAAATAATTGAATTGCCATATAGTTTTATTACAATAGAAGAGAATGATCTGGATTCAGGAATGGTAACTGATCAGATAATTTCATGCTTTGCAAAATCTAATCTTAAGTTCAAGCAAGGAGGGTGATGTGTAGTGGTGAAGACAAAATCTAGAATAAGATAATTTTGCTGTAATATCTTTAACCAAAATCCAACCACAAATTATGTCATTTTTTAACCACCTGTCTCTGATTGGCATTTGGCTCATTAATTATATTTTGCTCTAAATGACTCATTTAAGGAGGCAATCTCTCCCTGATCAAATTGTTTTATTTTCAGGACTTGAACAAAAAAATGATTGAAGAGTTGGATTTTCATACCGCTCTAACGAATTTTTAATTAAAATGCTTTTACTTTTGGCCTATTCTTGTATATGTTCTCACAAATCTTTGGGTTCTTGTTGGTTACTTGAACAATCTCAATGATCATCAAGGAGGAGGCCCGTTTTCGCCCTCCACAAAAAGATCTTCCACCGGACTCGGGTGGACTCGTTCAAAGACTACAACACTTTGTTCCTTTGACCCAGAGGAGGGGAATTGGAAGGAGGAAGGCATTGCCATGTTGCATTCTTTTGAGTTTGGTATCTGTTACGGACTGGACCATAAAGGCTCATCCTAGCCACTTTCAACATCCAGACCCAATAGTTTGCGGACCGGCCCAACTCGACCTAGCCAATCGCAAGCCCTTGAACGGCTCTGAGGTTCTTTTCTCTCACCTTCTCGGGCTCAACAGCTCCGAGATCCTCTCCTCTTACATTCTCGGGCTCAACGGTTCCGAGATCCTCTCCTCCCGTCCGCTCGGGCTCAACAGTTCCGAGATCCTCGACCCTACAGCAGCACGCGGATCCGAGATATTCTCCCACCACCGCCACACACGGAAGAACCTCAACGACCCTTATTATGTAATAACCCATACTCCAGGTATGAAATCCATCTGATTATCACTTACTATACTCCCTTAAGCCCTTGCTAACTTGAGCGTCGGAGTCCTTGCAGAGAGTGGACCGAGGGGCATACTTCGGAACAGTATCCATAAACAACTGCCTCAGTCTTGTTTTCCAAGAATTTCGTTGCCTGTTTCAGGTGATGGCGGCAGCAACAACATCGCCCTCGCATGGTGGTACATTTACCCCGAATTTCAAAGTCCTTGCTATGATGAGAATGATCAAACAGAAGCGGTGCTAATTGCATTGCTGGTGGACCGCGGAAAGGGTGTTCTACTCCATAAATCGCTTGAATAGTGTTTTGAGAGGATTCAACTCAACTTTATTACTGGCTCACTTTGCCCCACCCTGTTCGAACTTGGAAATAATGGCAAGGTGTGTGCTATGCTCTATGGCTTGCAATGTCGTATGGTTACGGCGTTACACTAGTCCTTTGCATATCGATCCTCACTCTAGCCAAGAAGGAGTAGTCTACTCGGACTCATCGGAAGCTAGTGTGTTCAACATGAAGCACTATTGCCCCGATCGTATCGTGGATGCTTTTGCTTTTACTCACGAGAAATAAGAAAGATTTCGGGAGCATTTGACCTCATCTAAAACAATTTTATTATTAGTGTTTGTTTTGTGATACATGTCTCATTGAGATAAATACCTTTTTTTATTTATTTTTTATAATTTTTAGAACTAAATTTATTAAATTTAGTCATATATGATTTAACAAACTTTTATTAATAAAAAAGTGGGATACATGAGAAGTCACCTTGTTTTATTCTATGACTGATGACTCTTTGAGCAACTTATCAAGTCTTTGTCATTTTCATTAGGGAGTGAGTGGACGGGTAATTTGTTAATCTCCACCGGTATATATTTCATAAATAATTTGCGTGTGCTCATATTTTGTTGTATTAATATTAGTACACTCAGGTATTGATGGAAACTGATGCTTTCATTGAGATAATATTGTAGTCAAGGCATGGCCTGGATGATGATCATTCGAGGCTTAGTTCTTCAGATGACATGCCATCTTTCAAAGATGTGACCATTTTGTGATCTCTAGAAGTAATATTTTTTCACGAGTAGGGAGCAAAGGTTAAATGAAAAACTTGTGGAAGGACTTGTGTGAGTTTAGGGTAAAATTATAAATATATTTAGTTACACTTTTAAAATGTATTCAAGCTTTTGCCTAAAAACAAATCCTTTAGTAGCATACAATTATCCACCAAGTATCTCATTTAGTCAAAGTATTTTCTGAAATAATTTTATCCAAAAAAAAACTTCCCATTTGTTTTTCATTTTTTTAATAAAAAGTTCACCATTATATTTTTCATCCAACAAACTATTGTTCAAACATATATGATCATTATTTAGTTTTTTACTTATAGAATAAATAAAGATCGGTAGCAAATTTAACAAGACGGCCCCTATTAGGGTGTTGGATACATGATGTAGGATGAAGAGGGCCTATACAAGAAGATGGAGGCGAGTCACAAAAAATTTATGGTATAACACCAGAATGACAATTTGTGACAACATACTAGCATGGCAGATCATACATATGTGATCATTTGTGCCACTGATCTCCAAAATGTCAGTCACAGGTCCCGTACATATAACTGAATATGACTATTCTAATGTCAAACACTAGAACAAAATCAACCAGGTCATACAAGCTATATGAGACTAATTTTGTGAAAATAATTGGACATAAGTCAGCATCTGATATGCTGCACTTGACATATAAGACACAGCTTCTCATTCACCAATATTTTTCTATACTTGAATCTTTTCAAGTTCAATCCAACTTGATCCAGGTACTTTCTTCACACCCTTCATCTCCATTAGTTCTCTCAAGTTCACTACGCCATCCCAATTGCTTAATTCAGCAAACATGTTAGACAACAATAAATAAGTTGACGGGTCTTTGTTGTCTTGTTGTATGGCATATTCTGCTGCAAGTTTCCCAATTTCCACATCCCCATGAACTTGACATGCACCAAGCAGTGTTTGCCAAACTAGTGCACCCGGCTGAAATGGCATTCTTAGGATTAACTCCAGAGCTTCTTTTGTAAGTCCAACTCGGCCTAGCATATTCACCATACAAATGTAATGATCTTCTCCAGGGCAGATCCCGTAGTCTTTGGTCATAGAGTAAAAGCACTTCCACCCTGCATCAACAAACCTACCTTGACCACAAGCATAAAGAACACAAATGAAGGTGATATAATTCGGTTCTTCGTCCGCCTTCCTCATTTCGTCGAAAATTTGAAGAGCTTCTATGGGTTGGCTGTTCTGCGCACATGCCATTATCATTGTTGTCCATGATATGACAGAACGAGAATCCATCGACCAAAATACATCCCTTGCACTATCCAAGCACCCACATTTTGCATACATATCAAGAAGAGCATTATCTACACATATATCAATGTCACATCCAAGTTTTGTCCTCAAGCCATGAATTTGTCTCCCTCCCTCTATTGAAGCCAAGCTTGCACAAGCATTTAGGGAAGTTGCCAAGGTAAATTTATTCGGCATCATGCCAACTCTCATCATCTGTGCAACGACTGCGAGTGTGTTTGCCGGATCCCCGCACTGTAAACATCCGGCGGCGACCTGGGACCAAGAGCGCACGTCCTTCTTAGGCATCTCATCCAAAGCTCTGAAACCCTCCACCAACTTTTCACCTTTTACATACATATTAGCTAGAGAGCTCCCAACCCAAATGTCATCCCCATAACCACTCTTGACAAGGAGTGTATGAACCTGCATTCCCATTTCAAGGCTAGACATATCAGCCAATCCGGCGAGGGCACTAGCAAACGTGAAGTCATCAGGTTTCACACCCTCATGAATCATGCAACACAAAAATCCAGGAATCTCCTTACAAGAAAACTGCAAATAACCCCCAATCATGGCATTCCACGACACGATATCCTTGCGCGGATTCGCTTCAAAAGCTCGCAAGGCTTCCTCCAATCTACCATGCCTCACTAATGCAGTCAAAAACGTGTTCAGCAAGAAGGTGTTACACTCGAATCCAGACCGCAAAATCAACGAATAAATTTGGTAAGCATGAGTCACATTCTCCGCTAATGAGCATGCTTGGAGAGCACTAACAAATGTGAACTCATTCGGTTTTGTGAGCCCCTCATGGTGCATACGGCTGAACAAAGAGAGAGCTTCCGAAACACATCCATTTCTGGCGAACCCGGCGATGACGCTAGACCAGGACACTACGCTTCTTCTCTCGGGCATTTCATCAAACACCATGAGTGCAGAAGCAAGGTCTCCAATTTTCACATACATGTTAAGCAAATGGTTTTGAATAAACAGAGTCAGGGGAATGAAGCCCTTGATTAATTTGGCATGAATCGCTTCTTTTCCGTAGGGAAAATTCCACTCTTGCTCATATGATCCTCCTCGCAATATATTCGAGTAGCAGGTTTCTGTGTCCATGGTATCATGCGGGTTCTTCTCCGATACGAAACCTGCACGAAACATGAAGAAGGATCCAATAATTGAGGGTGATTTTCTCGCTTCCGAAGAAATGCTAAGGGCGGAACGAAACATCGATACGAATATTGAAAACTGCCGCAACCACTATAACCAGCAGCAAAACAGAGCCTTGCAACCGTCACAACATTGCACCACCACCAACTAACCCGCGAACCGCACCACCGTCAGAAGCACACCCTTGCTCCATCATTGAACCACCACATCCATCCTTGCCGCCACGAACCGCGAAGCCTCCACCGCTCCGCCGCCGTCGCAACACCACACACGGCCTCCACTCCCTGTTCGTTTTGTTCTTGGGCTGATTTCTCTTCTTTTTTTCCCCCTTTACTTTTGTTAAACTTTTTGTTGGGCTGATTGGGCCTGAAACAAAAGATTATTATTCTAAGTTTTATTATATTTTTAGGGGAAACAAAATATATTTTATTGATAAAAAAGTTTAACCGAAACACTTATTATAAATTAAAAACAATGTATCATATAACATTAACCAGAAATGCCTAGAAAGTGTCTGTCGTTGATAACAATTAATTCTTATTTAAAATTTTCAGACGTATGTCTCTTCTAATAATTATTTGAGATGTATGTGTTTAATAGTTTTAAATGAAAATGCAATGAGACTTTTTCTAAGCTTATTAATGAAGTTTTTCTTAAATAAAATTCACCAACATATAATATTTTATAGATGAACGTCATTGACTTTGAACTTCTCATTGTATCGCATGATACGAAGGAGTAAATAACTTTTGTCAAGACAAAATTAAACACTCTTAAATTAATTTATTTTATAATTGCAATGCTTCAAATGTTTTTAAGGGAAAAATAAATATTTTGTTATATTTTTTTTACAAGAAACTTTAAGGTGACCGTTAAAAACTAATGTCACGTGAGTGTAGTGAGATCTAATTTTCACAAATTTTCCACAATTCACAACAAATTTTTATTATGTATACTAAATATGAAAGATTTATATTTTATACATAAATAAAAAGGCTTAAATAATTTTGTTGTCCTTGTAAATTAGCTTATTTTGATTTTGATTTTTGGTCCTATAAAATGTGTTGCTTGGTTTAGGTCCAAATATTTCTAAAAATATTTTAATTTTCATCTTTAAAAAGTTGTGATGATTTGGTTCTAATGAAGAGTTAAATTAGATTATCATAAATTTGTAAGAACTTAAAACAAATATGTTACTTTTGTCTAGGGACCAAAAGTAAAATTAAATAATAAGAAATAATAATATAAAGTATAATAATTTCATCATACTTTTTTAAAAATGTCACTAATTTTATATCTCAAATATTGTGTATATTCATTTATTTTTACCTTTTTTTGTAATGATCCAATGACACCCGGAACCCCACTTTCCTCCGCTTCTAACCGTGAATATTTCTAAATGTAATGTATAAAAATTGTATCTATGCAATAATTATTCTATTCATCAACTCTTCAAATCATAGAAGAGGAGAAAAAAGGGAGAGGAAACTTGTTTGGAGCTAATGTTTTAAGAATCCTGCTATACGTACACTAAAAAATATATACCATACATACACCTTACACTTATATACATAAAGTTCTTATTTTAATGTCTGCAATGTTTATACACTTAATTAAGTATAATTGAGAATATCATCTATAAGTTTGTAATGTTTATGCACTCATGAGAATTGAGTGCATGTATGAGTGTATAAAATTATGTGTACATGTAGCATTTTTGATGTTTTAAAGTTCTTAATACATATTTTCTTCAATTTTAAATAATTATTCATTTTTTATTTTGTATAAGTATTAAAAAAATGATTGTAAAATTTCGTAGTTAAAAATTTTAGTAATATTTTATAAAATTATCTTTATTAATTTCTCTATCTCTTTTTCATTACATTCATTAAATAGGAATTTACTGAAAAAACAATATAATTAATATTGTTTAAATTTTAAAAAATGAGTAATTATTAAGAAAAACATTAAAATAAAAAATGAACAATTTGTGAATCAATAAAATATAATAATAGAATTGAAAATCAACAAGAAAAATATTATCTATTTTTTTAAACCGAGTGTCCTTATAATAACAAAAGAAAAGGACAAATGGAAAAGGTGAGAAATGAGCTAGATCCCTCAAAATTCAGTGTACATTTACATCATCTCATATTACTGTATAGGAGGAATGAGATTCAATTCAATCCCCAGTCCAGTAAGATGCCAGCTAGCTATATACATAGTCAGAGCACAAGAGAGAGAGACATTCCAATTTGACCATTCTTGACAACAAGACCATAATCCAACTTCCTCTTAGTTGGATTGGATTTGACACACAACACACCCTGCTCTCTCTCTCTCTCTCTCTTATTCACCTTTTTTTCCTCTTTTCATTTTTTTTTCCTTTGAATATAATATTTATTTATTAATTTATTTATTTGTTTATTCCCATGAAATTAAAATCTACAATCCAATCGGAACTTTCATTTCTCCGCCGCCGGCATCCCCCGATTCCCATGGACCTTCTCCTTCTTCCTCTCTGTTTCTAGGGTTTTTCTCTCTCTCTCTCCCCGATCGCAGTTCCTGGTCCTCTTTGCCGGAGAAATGTCGCGCTCAACGACGTCGTCGGCATTCACTAAATCTAAGACCCTCGACAACAAATACGTACGCCATTCCCGGCCTCCCCCCCCCTCTATCAATTCGCTTTCAATTCTCAATCTCAACCTTTTTTATGTGCTCTGTTTTCGTAATTCCGAAAAATGCTGGTTCAAGACTTTTCTCCCTTTTGTTTTTTCCATAAAAAAAGAGAGGGCTTTGGGGTGAAATAAATTAAAATAGAAATTGGGGTCCTGGGGTGAAGTCTATGTCTGCTATGTAGCTAAAATGGAATTAGTGGAGGGCTTTAGTGTTGCGTTTATTGTTGCATAGAATGCGTTTCCGAATGAAATTTGGAAACTTAAGGTGTTTTTTTTTTTACCTTGTTGGGTTGATATGGCGCATAATGGGGATGGTTGTAGTAAATGGCACTGTTATAGTTGAAGCTTGAAGTTGCGGTGACTGTGTTAATTGTGACATTAGTAATCACATAGTAGGGTAGCTGGTAGCAGCATTGGGCTGTGGTGGTGGTCTGAGGTTAATGGTGTAATGTGGAAGTGGTGTTAGGCAGAACAATGCTAATAACATGATCTAGAGGTGAGCGATGCTGCTGCTGCTGCTGAGTTGGATGCTGGAAGTGGATAAATGTTTTTGTCAAGATATGCTGTTAAATGCTTTTATTACTTCTGATTGTTGCTTGAACTTTTAAGTTAGAATTTCATCAAGGGATAGAATATAGGGTGTTTGCAGTTTACGCCAGAAGTAGGGGAATGCATTTGAAAGGATTATATTCTGTAATTCCTGGATTTTGTTTGCTGAGTTTGGTTTATATTGTCTTGTCTCTTTTTTGAAATTGCAAGTTGGATTGGCTCGTAAAATTGCTTAAGTTTTTATTGGCTGATTGTTTTGTTTGCACGTGAGATTTGGAGCAGATGCTGGGAGATGAGATTGGGAAAGGAGCTTATGGTCGAGTTTACAAAGGTTTGGACCTGGAGAATGGAGACTTTGTTGCAATTAAACAAGTTTCTTTGGAGAATATTGCTCAAGAGGATCTCAACATCATCATGGTATAAAATGTGTCTTAGTATCGTCTTTATTTTTTCTAAAATTTGATTATCATGTTAACTATTAATTAATCTCATCTACCAATGGTATCTTAAGGGTGGAGTTGATTTTGGTCCTAATTGAGAATGAGATGGACACTTCTGGGGTTGTGGGGGTGGCTGGTAGAGAGTCTCGTTTTCTGTTTTCACATAGTTCTTATTTTGAAGAAAATTGCTTGGCAGTAGGGACTAAAACGGGATTTGTTGGGTGTTTTGTATTGTTTGTTTGATAAAAGAAGAAATTCATTGAGATGAAGAGAAGAAAAATACAAGTAATATGGAGGATAAGGGATCTTCCTTAGAGAAAAAGGGGAATATTAAACAACAGAGAAAGAGAAAGCAACAATGGAGCGAAGCTGCTCAGTCCTTCTGCATATTTGTTAAGGAAACACCCTTAGCAGAAGCCAATTGCCTAATTGTATGCCAAATCCACTGATGAGGCAATGAAACTTATTTCAAGAGCGTTAAGCTCCTTCAAAATGCACCAGACGATAGCATACATTACATATAACCCTAAAGTTTGGCCTCTCTACTTTTTACCAAAATCAACAAAGCTAGTTGACAAACACTGGTCCAAGGGCATAGGGCACACTCAGAATTGGGTCCATGGGTCATTCCACTGATATTGTCCTTACTTAGACCAGTTGTTTCAGATGCTGAACTTCTTCACTCGTGCCTAAATTGGCAACATATGTTGTGTGATGAATAAAGAAACTAGTAAACTCGAGACAATATTTTCCCCAATCTCTTAATGTCTTAATATATATATATATTGCTTTCATAGTCTATTATCTGTATTGACTAATTTGGATTCTGTGTTACCTGTGGGCCGTGGCTATTGTCTCATTTGATTGACGCTTCGATGTTTTCAGCAAGAAATTGATTTGTTAAAGGTACTTCTTTTTCTCAATGTTGGTTCTGCACTACTCTGCTGAAGCTGTCATGATATTATCTGCTCCAGTTATGCCATATATGTGTTGCACATGAAAGCTGTAGGCTATGATATTGATTGACAAGCTACTTGTGTTCTTGCATGTAAATATACTTGTAAATTGTTGGATTTGAATTGGACCAAAAGGAACATATGTACTTGTCTAAGTTGGCAAAATCAGATAACATGTTCTTGAACATGAACAGAGACAAGAACTTTGTTGCTATGTGACTATAGAATAAACAAGTAGTGATGCCTTAATAAGATATAAAGTATCATGCAGTCCACTCATTTCTCATATCGGTGTTTTAGAAAATTATATCTGTATTTATTGTTATCCATGTGGCCAAGTTTATGTATTTTTTGAGGGAGCGTCTCTTACATATTTGCAGAGGGATTGTAGAGCTCTCTTGAGCTTATGTATTTTTTCCCTTTGTATCTTCTCTTTATTAGTTTCTTTTAGGGTATTGTAATTTCGGTTTTTTTTGCTTTCTACTTTCTCGTAGTGAATTCGTTTTCAATTTTCATACACCAACACTACTTATTTTGTTATTGACGGTATAATCTGATACAGAATCTGAACCACAAAAACATTGTAAAGTATCTTGGATCCTTAAAGACAAGGAGTCACCTCCACATAATTCTTGAGTAAGTGATCTCAGCTCCATATCACAATGTAATTATCTGATTTAGATCTCATCATAGCATAATTTGAATGGTAATTAGAGGAGTTAATGGATTTTGCTACATGTTGTTTGCTACTTCATAGGTATGTGGAGAATGGTTCACTTGCAAATATTATCAAGCCAAATAAATTTGGTCCTTTTCCAGAATCATTGGTTGCTGTTTATATTGCCCAGGTTTGTAGGAGTCTGAGACTGTTCAGTGAGGTTTTCGAAGGATTTGTTATTCCTTGTTTTAATGTTAAATGTACTATATGATGCGTTAGGTGTTGGAAGGCTTGGTTTATCTACATGAACAGGGTGTTATCCATCGGGATATTAAGGGTGCTAACATATTGACAACTAAAGAGGCAAGCCTTCTCCTGTTTTTCTTGTTCTCATTATATGCTAGGGCTTTGTGTTTTGGTAATTCTTCTGGTTGTGTATATGCACTATGTTATCTAAGTTATCCAAATACCACTGAGTTTTGTATCATTTAATCCCTTCTTTTATTTGGACTTAATTGATTGCATCAAGATATTGATGGTGAACCATTGTATCTGTAATAGTAATAGTAATCTATCTAAAATCAATGTTTGGCTGTGGTGAGTACTGATGTGTGGTTTTTTAGTGCATAATTATATTTGTTTCTTTGTCCGAAAAAAGGTATACTTTGGTTCTTGGTCTAAATCTGGAAGATTTGCAGTAATTCTCAGCCAATATCTTAACTTCTGCTTTCAGGGTCTCGTCAAACTTGCTGATTTTGGCGTTGCTACAAAATTAACAGAGGCTGATGTTAATACACATTCAGTTGTTGGAACACCATACTGGATGGCCCCAGAGGTATTTTTTTTTGGATAAAAACCCAGAGGTATTAATTGTGTATGTTCTTTTTTGTATATAAAGAAGGTTCTTTTGCTAAATCATAACCTTTTGTTTAGAGCTTTTGGTCGTTGCCTTATTTAAATTATTTTTGAGCCTCATTGGCTTGCTGTTTATTTAGTGTTTTACTCAGGCAGGTCTCTCATCTTCCCCCTGGTTGTACTGTCCCTTTTTTTTTCAATTCTTATATTGCATATTTCTTATTAAGAAAAAGTAGTTAATTTGTTGAGCCGAGCACCTTGCTGGCAGTTTAGTGAATCTAATAAAGTGGATTCTGGATTATGGAAGTGGCTTCTAATATAATATATTTTGTTTGATTAAGGATGCTTGCTGATAATTTTTGTTTAATTTTTTAGGTTATTGAAATGTCAGGGGTTTGCGCTGCTTCTGACATTTGGAGTGTTGGATGTACAGTTATTGAACTTCTTACATGTGTACCTCCTTACTATGATTTGCAGCCTATGCCTGCTCTTTTCCGTATTGTCCAGGTTTGATTATGTGTAATTGTTTGTTGTATCTACAATACATCAAGGGTCTTTGGACCTGGGTTTCTTATAGCATTTGGCTAGATAATGACATCAAGCTCAGTTTTTAACTGGTTAAGTTAGGGTTTAGGGTTCAAGATTTATCTTGTGTCTTTGGAATTTTCAATTACAATCAAACAATTACTATTTAATTTATATTCTATGTGGTGAAAAGAAACCTTTTCTTAATCCTTTGACTTTTCTCTCAGGATGAGCATCCTCCAATTCCTGATAGCTTGTCACCTGACATTACTGATTTTCTGCATCAATGCTTTAAGAAGGTAATGTGGATCTTAACTCATTGGTTGGAATCTGTTTCGTAATGCATATGGTGTGTTAATTTAGATGATATGCTGGTTGTATATGACTTCTTTCTCTCTGTTTTCTGTTCTTCTCTTTTACTCCTCGGGCCTGTTCCTACCGAGCTTTTGATGTTTGTGAATTATCGCTGTCTGTTTTCCGATTATTATTCTTTTACTGAAATGGTCTTCATATAATACAAATAAAAAGTTGACAGATGATATGTTGTCCTTCAGTATCTTACAGCATAAGAGAAAATTTCTCTCTTTGCTGTTATCACATAATCATGTTCTATCAGCATAAGAGAACATGTTTCATCAAGTCTATATAGTTTTCTAACTCTAGCTTTGTAGAATAGGCAAGATGAATGCTTGTATTGATCTGGAATTTAATCATTTCAGATGGATCTAGTGAATAAAACCTGTTTTGAATACTGTTTTGTTGAAATGACAGGATGCTAGACAAAGGCCTGATGCTAAAACGCTGCTGTCTCACCCCTGGATTCAAAACTGTAGACGTGCCCTGCAGTCTTCTCTTCGTCACAGTGGAACATTAAGGTAGATTAGCATGAGATATTATGCCGTTATATTTTGTTATTTCTTCTGGTCGACTGTAGCCATCTAAATAATTTCTTTACTTTATGATCCATTTAATCATGTGTATTCTATTGTTGTTGTGCTGATAGTGAGTGATCCTAACCATTTTGGTTCAATTGACATTTAAAGTCACAAAATGGTCTTATCCTCTGTTTTTGATCTTCTTTCTTTGTCTCTTCTAATATTGTTTCTTTTAAAATTACACAAAAAATAGTCTGAAACTGCCTACATTCGAGCACTTGTAAATATTGTCTTTCCTTCTTGGTCTTCCAGTACACTGACAATTATCTCAATTAATCAACTTTTAATAAATTGTGTGTTTATAGAAGTACTCATAAGAAAGGAAGAGCTGATGTAGTTCCATTTCTCTTTCTCTTTTCTAGTATTGTTTGTTTGATACCGACAATTAGCATTTACCTAGAAACTTTTGCCTCTGAAGTTTATATTTTTAAAGGCACAAGGAAATTGTTTCTTTCTCCATTCACTGTACTTTTTCGAAGATTATCTGTGATGTAATCCTCCTCCTTATCCTGGTTTGTCTGTCTCTGTTGATGAATTTTGTGAACCATATTGGTCTGATTCCTACAACAGATAACTTGATGTAAGGAAACCATACCTTGTTTTTCTGCATTGATTGTCCTTATTGCTTAGATGCTTATATACTTTCAAGTTTTAACTACTACTCTTATTATTTGAGAGGAACAGGAAAAATCTGATATGGACTTGTTTCAGAAGTGTTTGTCTATATGGTTTTTTTTTTGGTTATTATATCCGCAGTGTTTACCTGCCAAGTTGTGGTACTTTGAAGATACATTTTCTCTACTTTAAGAAATGAGTATGTTTAGTAGTTTTGCCTTTTTGGATGCATTTACTGTTGGATTTTTTTTTTTGAATTATTTTAAAGTGTTATTTACTTTTGCTCTATATTTGTTATCATTTTTATTTGAATAATATTGATACCTCTAACAGAAATATAGAGCAAGATGATCCCTCAAGTGCTCAAGTTTCTGCTGGTGATCATAAGAGTGCTGGTGAAAGCTCGTCTGTGGAGAAAGAGGTCAGTGTTGACGTGAAGCTGTGAGAATCTCCTTTTCTGTCTTCTCTGCTGGTGCTAATACTTTTAAGAATATAAACTGCTAATAATAAACCATAAATCTGCATATTTGGACCAATTAAATTATAGTTTTATTATGTTAACTAAAATTTGTATGTTATAGGACTCTGCAAAAGAGTTTTCAACTATGGCTGCTGATAGCAGAAAATCTCATGAAGACAATGCTTCAGATTCTAGTTTTCTCAATGAAAGAATAGAGAAGGCAGATGATATTCCTTCAGATCAGGTTCTTACCTTAGCCATTCCTGAGAAGTCACTTCTATCTAGCAAACTCTGTTCTAATAAAGAAGTCGTTAGTTCCGGACCAACTGGCGATGATGGGATTTCAAATGCTAACGACCTTCCTGAAGTCGTGATGAATGGAGAAGTTAGATCTCCACAATCAAGAGGGGTGGCTAGTAAGCTTGGAAGAAAAGACAATTCTATCAATAATGGCAATAAATCATTTGCTTTTGGACCAAGAGGGCAAGATAATGGTTCCCTATCGGTAAAGCATTCATGTTTCTGCTGGCTGATTGAAAGATTTGTTGAGAATTGATTTGGTTTCTATCAGAAGTTATTTCTCTTTTTACCCGATTTCACGTATTATGTTTCTTTTCTTTTTAATACACATCTTTTTATTGAAACAACCAAGCCTGATCCCACTGGGTGAGGTTAGCTATGAGGTCAAACAACACACTAGGGCTCAATTGAAAACTTAATTATCAGTAAATCCATTTTGAGTATGGTCTTTCTTAATTGTTTCTCCTAAAGTCTTGTTCGGTCTTCCCATTTCATTTGGACTATCTTTTATGTGATCCTCCCCACTTAATGGGAAAATGCTTAACTAATGTTATTTCTGTATATATTCTTTTGATCCCTTTTTTTTCCTATTTTTGCAATTGGGTCTTTGATGGCTCTTCTCATACGGCAAAACCACCTTAGATGAGTTCCTGTCATGCACTTTCTTTTGAAATTGTCAACCATAGTAGAGAAGCAATTTTCTGATTGTTGTGTGTAATAAGGGTGCATAGATTTCCATTTCTGTTTTCCTGCCTGTGAGTGTTTAGCTTTGAATTATCCATGTTAGGGTGCCACAAGTTAGTAAATCAGTAAGGTACTTTTTAAAAGTACTTTTTTCTTTTGGTTGAAACTGTTAATTGTTCTTTATGTAATATATGTGACAGTCTTTGCTATTGTCACCAGAAATGTGATCAAATTAATTCTACTGAGGTGGTGTAGAGCTTCACTTTGTTTTAATTATTGATGATATAATTCATCAAGAAAATATGTTCTGCTTTTTGGAATTTTGGAAATATGAAATCTTATAGACTTGCCTGATTTCTATCTGAAGGCAATGAAGATACAATCCCATGTGGGAGGAAATGAGCTCAGTAGATTTAGTGACCCGCCGGGCGATGCCTACTTAGATGATTTATTTCATTCATTAGACAAACAACCTGTGGATGCTGTAGCTGAGGCTTCCACTTCTACATCCACATCACATATGGCTAAAGGCAATGCATCTATGAATGATGGTGGGAAAAATGATCTAGCTAAGGAGTTGAGGGCCACAATTGCTCGAAAACAATGGGAGAAGGAGAGTGAAGTTGGACAGGCAAACAGTGGTGGGAACCTTTTACACCGAGTGATGATAGGTGTTTTAAAAGATGATGTAATAGACATAGATGGTCTGGTATGTTAATCAGTCTAGATAATTAAGCTCTTTATTTAAAGCCCCATGTTTTTATCCCTTTGACAGTTCATCTTCTTTTTTCCTTTTTAAATCAGGTCTTTGACGAAAAAATTCCCGGAGAAAACCTTTTCCCTCTGCAGGTACTAAGGCTTTTCTGACTGTGAACCACCTTTTTCTGATTTTTGTTATTCTGATACATCTCTGTCCTTTTAATAATATCCACCTCTCTGACATAATGTGGTCAGTTATGTTCAGTTTCTGGCATCTAAAACATTCTCTCCCTTGGATTAAATTTAGGTTTGTGATGTTCTTGAATCTTGTGGTAGATTGTTGTTTGACGTAGGCATAATTTTATATAATGCAAGGTTGAAAACTCATGTTCTAAATTTGCTCATGTATGTATATACCTTGTGTATTTGGGAATGGCAGAAATTTCTTGAATTTGTTCTTTATTTACCTTTCTACATGTCGTTTTAATTTCTGTTGGACACACACCATGGTACAGTTGTATTGTCAGATATACATTTTATTTTTGGTGTATCATTTACATATATGGTTTCCCTGATCCAATGAATGGAAAAGGTAGGAGAAGGCTAGAGACTGGGGAGAGGGACCATGGGAGAAAGAAACCTTTCTCCTCTGTTTTACTTTGCCTTGTGCATGTATTGTGAAAGCAAGTGGGTTTATATGTGATTCTGTAACTATAAAAGTAACTAAAGCTAGTGGGTTTATATGGGTTTAAAGTTACTTTTTCTGCTGGCCATTATGTAACTTTTCTTGGATGCTGCTCGTCATTTTATCCTTGGATGTTTAACAGCTATCCTCTGCATGTGAAAGACTGAAAGGAATTCCATGCAGGATAATTTTGGAATCGGCTTTCCAGTGCTTTGTATGTTTGACCGGCATTTGTGATGTATTTGCCATATTGTTGTAGGCTGTTGAATTCAGCAAATTAGTTGGTACGTTACGATCAGAGGAACCAGAAGACGTGATTGTCTCTGCATGTCAGAAACTTATTGGTATGTTTCACCAACGACCAGAGCAGAAGATTGTTTTTGTTACCCAGCATGGTTTACTTCCTCTGTCAGACTTGCTAGAAGTTCCAAAAACACGTGTATGTTGTTCATCTTGGCTCCTCATTTGCTTGTTATTATTGTTAGGCAAAGCTGACATTTTAGTAAGTGGGAAGACAACATCTTAAATTCAATGGATGCTGCAGGTTATATGTTCTGTGCTTCAGCTTATAAATCAAATAATCAAAGACAACACTGATTTTCAAGAAAATGCCTGTCTTGTTGGATTGGTAAGTCCTATATATATTTTTTGCTCCTCTCCTTTCCCATTTATTTCTCTTTCATTCTTTCACTTATTTATTAAGTTGAGTTCAATGTTATAATTTGTTGAATTTATGATGAGGAGGCTCATTCAGTTAATTGTTGGTCCAACTTGAGTATTCTTTTCTTTTTGAAATGATACTGTGTAGATTGTAGAGTTATACAATTTAGGACAGAACTTTTGTATTATGAATGGGCACAAATTTACTTGTCACTTGTAAAACTAAGGAAAGAACAGAAACAACAGTTGGTTAAAAGTGAGAAACAGGAAGATGATAAAACCGTCCAAGTGTCCAACTGATGCTTTTGTGCAGAATTCACTAAATAATTTTCGTACAAATTGTGTAATATTACTACTTCTACAAATCTCATATGATCCTAGTTTAGTTGGTAGGAAATGAACTTGCTATGGTCCAGCAATTTCGTTTTTGTTACTGTTGCATTAATGGATCATTAAGCTTCAGCTGATTTTTTCATCATTGAAGGGACGCATTGAATATGTTTAAATTTACTTCAAGACTGTAATATTGCGAAACCCACAGTATAAGCTTGAACATTCAAACAAGACTCAGTATCACCTCATTGTCCCAAATGCAGCCTGTGACTTGGGAATATGAATATTATTCGCAAAATATTCATGGAATTGCAGATATAAGTTATCTACCGTAACCACTTTCTAGTCCTAATAACCCTGAACAATTTGATATGACAAGATTTTTGGAATTTTAAAATCAGCCCCATAAGTATATTTACACCAAATCACTGAAACAAGATGACTTTAAACTTAGGTTTTGTTGATGCTTAGTTGTATCAATGATTCAATGGGTGTCTACAAATATTTTGGTTTAGCTATATTCATTGCAAAATTTTGTGGCAGATTCCTGCAGTTATGAGCTTTGCAGTACCTGATCGTCCCCGAGAGATTCGTATGGAAGCAGCTTATTTTTTACAGCAGCTTTGTCAGTCTAGGTCTGAAGTTTTCTCATATGTTATCATTGCCTGGTTTCTTTTATATTTTTATAATAAAGCATAGTATTGATTGTTAACCCTTGATGCAGTTCTTTGACATTACAAATGTTTATAGCTTGCCGTGGAATACCTGTTTTGGTGGGATTTCTTGAGGCTGATTATGCTAAGTACAGGTTAGTTGTTGTTTGTGAATTGTGCTTAATGCTTATAAGGAATCATTCACATTTTACATTAGATTATAATTTACAATGCAATGTTAAGACTTAAAATCAAGTTTGCACAAGAAGAAACATAGATTTGTGTGATTTTTTTTTAGGGGGTGGGGTTGGGGATTGGGAAGGAAACTTTTGGATTTGGGATGATTATCTTTTAGGCCACGTAATGCTTGTTCCCTTAATATAGGTGTTATGTGTGGTGTTTGTTCAGAATGTTTCTCATTTGATCTTATATTGTTATGTTGCTCTCTCTTTTTGGAATGGCTGCTAGGGCCAACATATGTAACTAGCTTTGCTCCTTTGATGTTTGGTGTTTTCATTTCACATTGATAAGGATCCCTTATCCTCCTTTGAGGTTTTCTTTTTTGTTTTGTTGGTGTTTTCATTTCACATTAATAAGGATCCCTTATCCTGCACACTCATTGTAATGATCTTCTCTTTATCTTAATTCTTAATGAATTTTTTACTTTTATCAAACAAGAAAAGTGTAGAGCCTAAATTTTAACATCATGTGCAATCTGTGCTAATAATATTTGGTGGATTTGGTTGGATCATAATGGTTGTCTTTTAAGAACATGTTAACATCTTTAACTGGTTGGATCATAATGGTGCAATCAGGCTATGTTGTGCATTACTGAAAATCTTTTACGTAGCCAGTTACAAGCCCAAATAAAAGAGGGTTGTGTTTGGCCTTCAACAGTCAACAACCAACGTAAAATTTTGTCAAATCTTCATGTGGATTAGGGGATTGGATTCTATTTAATTTAAACCACGGTTTTTTAAAACTGGTTTGCAGTGGGATTGGGTATCCTTCATTGATAATTTTGATTCTTCTTTGTTGTTTTATTCTTCTTACTATTTTTTGCCACGGAGAATCCCGTATCCAGAAAATTACTTGTACCTTTCTATTCTTTGGTTTCATGATGCATGTATCTTTTACTATTAGGAAATATTGGGCTATGTTTCCCCTTTACAAAATACTGCATGATCTTGTACTTTCTATTCTCCAATTTCTATAATAAAAAACTGACAATGCAACTTTTATCTCAGGGATATGGTTCATCTGGCTATTGATGGCATGTGGCAGGTATTTAAGCTTCAGCAGTCAACACTTAGAAATGACTTTTGTCGGATTGCTGCAAAGAATGGAATACTCCTTAGGCTTATAAATACACTTTATAGCTTAAATGAGGCAACTCGACTAGCTTCTATGTCTGTTGGGGGTGGATTTTTGGTCGATGGTTCAGCTCAACGGCCACGCCCTGGAATGTTGGATTCTACACATCCTTTTATCACTCAGAATGAGGCATTGCTCTCTTCAGTAGATCAGCAGGATCTGCCTAAAGTTAGGCGTGGAGTACTTGATCATCACGTAGAACCTTCACATGCTTCAACATCCAATCCTCGAAGATCAGATGCTAACTACCCTGTGGATGTTGATAGGCCTCAATCTAGCAATGCAGTAGCTGAACCCAGGGAATCTTTTTCTGGTGCATCTAAAGAACGAGAGAATGTGGATCGTTGGAAAAGTGATCCTTCTCGTGCAGATGTTGAACCCAGACCACAGCGTATCAGTATCTCTGCTAACAGGACATCAACAGATAGACCTCCAAAATTAACCGAGCCTGCATCAAATGGTTTATCAGTAACAGGAGCAACACAGCAAGAGCAAGTTAGGCCTCTTCTAAGCTTGTTGGAGAAAGAACCCCCATCTGGACGTTTCTCTGGCCAGCTTGAGTATGTGCGTCAGTTTTCAGGATTAGAAAGACATGAAAGTGTACTCCCTCTGTTACATGCATCTGAAAAGAAAACAAATGGTGAACTAGACTTTTTGATGGCAGAATTTGCAGGTAATAAGGATCCATCAGCTTCTTTGGATAAAGATATTTTAACATAGATAATAACAACAACAATAACAACTAAGTCTTGTCCCGCTAGGTGGGGTTAGCTACACAGAAATTTGTAAATAATTCATTATTACGACTTATTGTAAAATTTTTGCACTTAATTTTTTATAAATCTCTTTCCTTTTAAATTCCTTAAAATATGTTATCAAAAGATCCCTCAACCTTGCTGGGAATACTTGTTTCCCAAAATGATTACATTTACAAGAATAAGTTAGTTTAAGTACTCCTAGCAAAAAAAATTTTTGTTTCCAAACCTCTAGTGCCTTCTAGGTTTAATATTCTTGGAATCTGCTACATTGCATATTTTCTTGTAGGGTATGTTATTGTCTTTATACTAACGGTTCTGGTATAATATTGTTGGTATTTAAAAGGTTTTTCATTCATTTTGAATATCTAAAAGCATGTTAAGCCCTGTTCTATGATGTATTATTCCTGAAAGTTTGTTTTAACCATATCTCGTATAGTTAACTTGGCCTTGAAAACATTAAGTGATTCAATAGATCTCTCTGCTTTTATCTTCTTTTTTTTTGAGTTAAAATTTAATTTTTCCGCTATTTGGTGTGCTTTGGCTGTCATTTATTTGTGTTTCTAAATGAATGTTACATTGCCACATTCTCTGTGTGGTTGTGCAGATGTTTCTCAACGTGGAAGAGAAAATGGAAATCTTGACTCCAGTGCTAGAGTGTCTCACAAAGTGGCTCCCAAGAAATTCGGCACTTTGGGTTCTAGTGAAGGAACTGCTTCCACATCTGGGATTGTATCTCAGACAGCATCAGGTGTACTGTCTGGTTCAGGTGTTCTTAATGCTAGAGCAGGCAGCGCAACTTCGTCTGGGCTACTTTCCCACATGGTTTCATCGTTGAATGCAGATGTAGCCAGGGACTACCTAGAAAAGGTGGCAGATCTTCTGCTTGAGTTTGCACAAGCAGACACAACAGTGAAGTCTTACATGTGTAGTCAAAGCTTGCTCAGTCGTCTTTTCCAGATGTTTAATAGGGTGGAGCCTCCTATTCTGTTGAAGGTATGACACAAATTATCCTCTAATAGCTTAGATTATATCCTTAAGGTTTTCTGACCGTTTATGTGTTGGCATGCTTTTTTGCAGATACTGAAATGTATTAATTATCTGTCAACTGATCCAAATTGCTTAGAAAATCTTCAGCGTGCTGAAGCTATAAAATACTTGATACCAAATCTTGAACTCAAAGAAGGGTCTCTTGTATCAGAGATACATCATGAAGTGAGTCTTTGTGATCTTCTCGCTGTTATTAAAAGTTAGTTGTGAATCAAAAACTTCTTTCCATTGTTCTGACAGTTCTGTTCAAAATGTGAAAAACTCATCAGCATATGTGATTGATTGGTTGGTAATAAACTTTAAAAAGCATACTTACAATTCTCATTTTCTGTACCTTTCTTTCTCTCTTTGTATCAAGTTCAAATAAATTTAGCAGTGATCATGATGTAACTTCAAAGTTCTTTTACTATCTGAAAAATTATAGAAAGATTGTGCAGTACTCTTAAGTCTTGCATGTCATTTTGGGGCTTTGGACTGAATTTACTAATTTCATCTAACTGTTGCTTTTGGTTTTATAGAAGTGTGATTATCTAAAGTTGGCTTGAGTCTCATCTATCATTTATCTTTTATAGGTCCTCAATGCGCTGTTCAATTTATGCAAAATAAATAAGAGGAGACAAGAACAAGCAGCTGAAAATGGGATCATTCCCCATTTGATGCAATTCATCACGTCAAACTCTCCCTTGAAACAATATGCGTTGCCTCTGCTATGTGACATGGCTCATGCATCTCGCAATTCAAGGGAGCAATTAAGGGCTCATGGTGGTTTGGATGTCTATTTGAACCTTCTTGAGGATGACCTTTGGTCTGTGACAGCACTAGATTCTATTGCTGTTTGCTTGGCCCATGACAATGACAATAGGAAGGTGGAGCAAGCATTGCTGAAAAAGGATGCAGTTCAAAAGCTTGTGAAGTTCTTCCAGTGCTGTCCAGAGCAGCATTTTGTCCACATATTGGAACCATTCTTGAAAATCATCACGTACAGAAATCTTTCATCTTTATTCATCCAATTATTTATGTGTTTGGTTTTGTGTCCTTAATATTTTGATACCCTAGTGTTGCATGACAGGATAAAGTTCAATTGCCGTGCCATAACCCTTCCTCTTATGAAGAGTTGATGGTGTATGATGGAATAGTGTTTTAGTTACATTGATGGATGGTAGAGAGGGAATTGGGATTTTGCCAAGGTAGGGGTTGGGTTATATCTAAGGGTGTGATGCTCTAGAAGCTAGTCTAATTCAATAATTAGTAGCATAGAGCCATATAGGAAAAAATAAGACAAGGTGGGGTGCTAAGTGGCATGTTTAGCTTCTTATCTTGTCAAGCCTCATCACATGATAACAGCTCTCTTGCCAGAAATACATAAAGATCTTGTTATTTGATGTTTTATGTGGCCATAATAGTTAGAAAATTGGAACTGAGTGGTGAACGATGAGTGGTGGGCGATAAAAAGCTTACATGGAAATAAATTCAAAGTTGCAAAAATGATGATGTTGTGTTGGATGAGTGGACGCACTAGTCAATATAAGATTAGAAATGAATGCATTAGTGGGAAAGTTGGGGTAGCTCCTATTATGAAAACGATGGTAGAATCTCACCTTAGTTGACCTGTGAGGAGAAGACTTGAAGAAGCTCCGTTAAGGAGAGTAGATCAAATGATGGGTAGCTTATTAGTTAGAGGTAAAGGGAGACCTAGAAAAACCACAGATGAAACTATTAGAAGAGATTTAGAGGTTAATGGCTTGAATGCAAATATTGTCTATGATGACATTATGACGTTGTTTGATACATGTAGTTGATCTCACATAGTGGGATAAGGCTTAGTTGTTGTTGTATAATAGTTAGAAAATCATTTTGTTCTTTTATCTCCAAATATTATGGTTCATTCCTTCTTGTCTACTGGGGTTTTATCTAATCTAGTCTCATCATATGACTATATTGCAGAAAATCTGCAAGGATCAATACCACATTGGCTGTTAATGGGTTAACACCATTGCTCATTGCAAGGCTTGATCATCAGGATGCCATTGCTCGTCTTAATTTACTCAGGCTAATAAAGGTATGCATATATGATATTTGTTATACATACTAAAATTTCTAGTGGGTATTACCACACTTTCCATGGTATAAATTTACCATTATTTTTTGCATGCCTTAGTCAAGAGGTGCTAATTTTCATTCATAAATGTTGGGTAACAAAATAGGTATTTTCTTCTGCAATATTTTGGTAGGAAACATGGTTATTTTGTTTGTTCTCTTGTTAATGGTTTAGTATAAAAGTGTGGATGAATGAACCAAGCTGAACAATGGGTTTGCCCCTACTAATGTTCTTACAGGCTGTATATGAGCATCATCCTCAGCCCAAGAAGTTGATTGTGGAGAATGATTTACCTGAGAAACTTCAAAACTTAATTGGTGAACGGAGAGATGGACAAGTGTTGGTCAAACAGATGGCTACTTCATTACTTAAAGCTCTACACATAAACACCGTTTTGTAAATTTATATATAGTTCAGTAGTAATTTTCCTTTGATGTATATTCGATATTTATTGGGGAAGAAAATATCTATTGGTGTATATAATTGTCCCCCTTATATGGTTTGCTTATTTGTTTCCGGTTTGTTGAGTGAAAAATTAGTAGAGTGCGTATGTTAAATTGAATTATTTTTGGGGGTGGCTGATTTTCTGGTTTCAATGATGACCATGTATAGTGTTTCACCATTTTCTATGTGGATGTAAGGTAAACGTTTGTTTCATTCGGTACTCATTGAGTGAGAGCAGTGCTAAATGGCTAGACATGCCATTTACACTAATTGACATTGCCCAAAAGCATATTATCGTCATTTGCGCATATTATTATTGAATAAAATAAAATATGTTGAGATCTTGAATACAAATCTGTCAAAAAAATGTAGGTAAAGAAATGATTGATCAATCTAGAAAGATGCAATTTATGTTAAATTAAATTCACTTGAAAATATGAAGTTTTTGAGATTTATAATCAAACACTTGAAGGTGTAAAGTTAGGTCGGTATAAGTGAGTATTTGTGCAAAAGTGAAATGATAAAAATGATATAAAAAATGTTTAAGTGGTTTTTTTTTTATAGAAAATCTAACTTCATTATACGAAGATATATGTAGTGGACTCAATTTTATGTTGATAGTGAATAAAGAAATCAGACAAATGCCTATGAGCCTATTTACATGGTTCACTAGCTAGTAAAATTTATATGAAATCTTTAAAGAATTTAAAATGTCTTAAGCATATATAAAATTTTGGGAAGTTTTTCATAAGACTTATGAAATCTTTACATGGTTTAAAATAATAAGGGTGTATATGGCACAAAAAAGTACATATTGAAAATTGTTGTTGTGATAATTGCAAGGTTATATAGTCTTGGATTTCACTTACAAATGATTGTCGGTAAAATTGTATTTCACTCACCTTCTATTTTACATTAAAAACGACTTCTTAGATTAATTGTCATCTTTCATAGGTTATGACCAAAAAACAAAGTTTATCGTTAATATGGATTGTTCGAAAGCTAACCTTGGATATTCGCTCAAAAATAATTTTTGGTAAATTGCAATTTTCATAACACATGACATCCTCTTTTTTTTTTTTTTTTTTAACTAAAAACGGCTTCTTTGATTAATTGTCATTTTTCGTAGGTGATAGATAGCTTTGGATTTTCACTCAAAAATGATTTTTGGTAAATTACAATTTTTGTAGCCTATGGCATTCTATTTTACACTAAAAACGACTTTGTTAAATTAATGATCATCTTTCTAGGCTATAGGCATGTCTTTTTTGTGAAAAACAAAGTTTACTGTTAATATTGTAATATAACAATATAACATTACCAAGAATGTTAATGGTGGTAATTTTAACATTACCAAGAATGTTATGTTACTGTGTTTGGTATGCAATAATTAAGAATTTATATTACCTTGTTTGACATATAAAATAGATTACAAGGTAATATACATTACTTATTATTATTATCATCATCATCATCATCATCATCATCATCATCATCATCATCATCATTAATATTATCACTATTATTACTACTACTACTACTATTATTATTATTATTATTATTATTATTATTATTATTATTATTATTTCATTATCGTTAACTTTGTTTTATTATCTAAGTAGTTGTTTTTAGTCAAAAATAAAAGGTCATAAACTATAGAAATTGCAATTTGCCAAAAATATTTTTTGATTGAAAATTCAATGCTATAGCCGTGTAAAAAATGTATATTAATGATAAACTTTGTTTTTCACAAAAAAAATGGCCATAGACAATGAAAGATGACAATTAATGTAAGAAATCATTTTTAGTTAAAAATAGGAGGTTATAGCTTACAGAAATTGCAATTAACCAAAAATAATTTTTGAGTGAAAATTTAAGGGTAAAGCTTTCGAAAAATCCATATTAACGATGAACTTCGGTTTTCATGTAAAATACAAGGTTATAACATAAGAAATATGACTATTAATGTGAAATATTGTTTTTACTTAAAAATAGAACGTCATAGGCTACGAAAATTGTAATTTACCGAAAATCGTTTTTGAGTGAAAATTCAAGGCCTTCAAAAAATGTACATTAATGATAAATTTTATTTTTCTTAAAAATAACATGGTTGTAGCCTATGAAATATGACTATTAATCTAAGAAGTTGTCTTAAGTGAAAACTAGAATATAAAAATTGCAATTTATTGAGGATCATTTTTGAGTGAAAATCCAATGCTATAACCTTTTAAAAATGCATATAAATGACAACATTTGTTTTTCATGAAAAAGACATGGTTATAGCATACGAAAGATGACATATAATCTAAGAAGTCATTTTTAGTGACAAATAGAAGGTTTTATACAACGGAAAATGCAATTTACCGTAAATCATTTTTTATTGAAAATATGTGAATGTTGCCTTCGAAAAATGCATATTAAAGTAAACTTTGTTTTTCATGAAAAATACATGGTTATAGCCTATAAAATTTGACTATTAAGCTAAGTTGTTTTTAAAGAAAAAGAGAAGGTCATAGACAACATAAATTGCAACTTACCAAAAATCAGTTTTGATTAAAATCCAAGGTTATTGCATTCGAAAATGCATATTAACGAAAAACTTTATTTTTCTAAAAAAAACATGGCTGTAGCCTATGAAAGTTAACAATTAATCTAAGAAGTCGATTTTAGTGAAGAATAAAAGGTCATAGGTTACGAAAATTGAAATTTATCGAAAATTAATTTTGAGTGAAAATCTAAGGCTAAAACCTTCGAAAAATTCATACTAACGATGGACTTTGATTTTCATGAAAAAGAAATGGCGATAGCCTATGAAAGATGACCACTAATCTAAAATGTTGATTTTAGTGAAAAATAAAATGTCATAGGTACAACAATTGAAATTTATTGAGAATCATTTTTTGGAGTGAAAATCCAATAGCCTTCGAAAAATGAATAGTAATAACAAACTTTGTTTTTCAAGAAAAAACATGGCTATAACTTATGAAAGATGACAATTAATCTTAGAAGTCATTTTTAGTGAAAAGAAGAAGATCATAGGCTATAAAAATTGCAACTTATCAAAAGTCATTTTTGAATGAAAATCCAATGTCATAGCCTTCAAAAAATGCATACTAATGACAACCTTCATTTTTCATGAAAAAGACATGGCTATTTCCAATAAAAGATGATAATTAATCTTAGAAATCATTTTTAGTATTAAAAAAAAAGGTCATAGGCTATAGAAATCGCAATTTATCGAGAATTATTTTTGGGTGAAAATCCAATAATCCTTCGAAAAATGCATATTTTTGACAAACTTTGTTTTTCATAAAAAAAAACTGGGTTATAGCCTATGAAATATGACAATTAATTTTAGAAGTCATTTTTAGTGAAAAATATAAGATCATAGGTTACATAAATCGCAATTTACCAAAAATATTTTTTGAGTGAAAATCCACTGTAACCTTCGAAAAAATGCATATTAACGATAAACTTTGTTTTTATCAAAAAATGCATCACTATAACCTATAAAAGATGATCATTAATCTAAGAAGTCATTTTTAGTGAAAAATAGGTTATAGGCTACGAAAATTGCAATTTATCATAATTCAATTTTTGAGTGAAAATCCAATGCTAGCCTTCGAACAATGTATATTAATGACAAACTTTGTTTTTCATGAAAAAGACATAGCTTATAACCTATGAAAGATGACAATTAATCTTAGAAGTCATTTTTAGGGGAAAATAAAAGGTCATTGGCTACAGAAATCGCAATTCACCAAAAATAATTTTTTAGTGAAAATCTAATGTTATAACCTTCGAAAAAATGCATATTAACGATAAATTTTACTTTTTTCAAAAAATACATGGCTATAACCTATAAAAGATGATCATTAATCTAAAAATTTGTAATTAGTGAGAAATAGAAGGCCTTAGGCCACAACAATTGCAATTTACTAAAAATCAATTTTGAGTAAAAATTCATGGTAGCCTTCGAAAAATGCATATTAATGACAAACTTGGTTTTTCATGAAAAAAATATGGCTATAGCCTATGAAAGATTACAACTAATCTAAAAAGTCATTTTTTAGTGAAAAATAGAAGGTCATAGCCTAGAGAAATCATTTTTTGAAAATATTTTTTGAGTACAAATCCAATATGCAGCCTTCGAAAAAATGAATATTAACAATAAACATTGTTTTTCACAAAAAAGATATGGTTATACCCTACGCAATTTGAGCACTAATCTAAGAAACTATTTTTAGTGAAAAAAGAAGGTCATAGGCTTCAGAAATTGTAATTTATTGAAAATAATTTGAGTAAAAATTTAAGAATGCATATCAACGATAAACTTTATTTTTCCTGAAAAAGACATGGATATAATTTATAAAAGATTACCATTAATCTAAGAAGTTGTTTTGAGTTTAAAAAAAAACAGAGAATTGTATAGCCTATAGAAATTGCAATTCATTGAAAATCATTTATTATTGAAAATTCAAGGCTATAACCTTCATAAAATGCATATTAACGACAAACTTTGTTTAACATGGAAAAAACAAGGTTATAGCCTATGAAAGATGACAATTAATCTAAGAAATCATTTTTAGTGAAAAATAGAAGGTCATAGCCTAGAGAAATCGCAATTTGCTGAAAATATTTTTTGAGTACAAATCCAATATGCAGCCTTTGAAAAAATGAATATTAACAATAAATGTTGTTTTTCACAAAAAAAGATATGGCTATACCCTACGCAATTTGACCATTAATCTAAGAAATTGTTTAGTAAAAAAAAGGTCATAGGCTACAGAAATCGCAATTTATTGAAAATAATTTGAGTAAAAATCTAAGATTGCATATCAACGATAAACTTTATTTTTCGTGAAAAAGACATGGCTATAATTTATAAAATATTACCATTAATCTAAGAAGTTGTTTTGAATTAAAAAAAAAAAAGAATTGTATAGGCTATAGAAATTGCAATTCATTGAAAATCATTTTTGATTGAAAATTCAAGGCTATAGCCTTTATAAAATGCATATTAACGACAAACTTTGTTTAACATGAAAAAGACAAGGTTATGGCATATGAAATATGATAATTAATCAAAGATGTCATTTTTAGTGAAAAATAGAATGTCATAGGCTAACAAAATTACAATTTTTGGAATGTCATTTTTGAGTAAAAATTCAAGGCTATAGCTTTCGAAAAATGCACATTAATGACAAAATTTGTTTTTCATGAAAAAGACATGATTGTAGCCTATGAAATATGAAAAATAATCTAAGAAATCATTTTTAGTGATAAATCGAAGGTTGTGTGCAACGGAAAATGCAATATACCATAAATCACATTAAAGATAAATTTTGTTTTTCATGAAAAAAAACATGGCTATAGCCTATAAAATTTGACTATTAATCTAAGAAGTTGTTTTTAGAGAATAATAGAAGGTCATAGGCAACATAAATTGCAATTTACCAAAAATATTTTTTGATAAAAAAAATCCAGGGCTATTGCATTCGAAAAATGCATATTAATGACAACCTTTATTTTTCTAGAAAAAGACGTGACTATAGCATATGAAAGATGACAAATAATCTTAGAAATCATTTTTAGTGGAAAATAGAAGGTCAAAGATTACAAAAATAGCAATTTAACGAAAAAAGTTTTTGAGTGAAAATCTAATGTTATAGCCGTCAAAAAAATTCTTATTAACGATAAAATTTATTTTTCTCGAAAAAAAATACATAGCTATAATCTATAAAAGATGACCATTAATTTAAGAATTTATTTTTAGTGAAATATAGAAGGACATAGGCTACGCAAATTGCAATTTATCGAGGATTGTTTTTGAATGAAAATCCAATATAGCATTTGAAAAATGCATATTAATGACAAACTTAATTTTTCATGAAACAGACATAGTTATAACCTATGAAAGATGACAATTGATCTTAGAAGTCATTTTTAGTGACAAATTGAAGGTCATAGGACATAAATCGCAATTTATGGAAAATATTTTTTGAGTGAAAATCCAATGTTATAACCTTTGAAAAAATGTATATTAACGATAAACTTTGTTTTTCTCAAAAAATACATGGTTATAACCTATAAAAGATGACTATTAATCTAAAAAGTCATTTTTAGTAAAAAAAAAAATTAAATCATAGGCTACGAAAATTATAATTTACTAAATATCATTTTGGAGTGAAAATTTAAGGCTAGCCTTCGAAAAATGCATAGTAATGTTGAAAGCTTTTTACACTCTCATCGTTTATATATATATATATATATATATATATATATATATATATATNCCGAGTGAAAATCAGATAGGAAAGCTTGTTGGGAATTAACTCGTAATACAGTTTTCATATATCTATTAATTCAATGCATATGAATTATCAATCCCTTGATTTCTCACCACTAGTTCTTATCTTAATCATCTCTTTCAAGAATGAAAAGATCACTCAATTCCCTTTGTCATTTTGTCAATCTCTTGCACAAACTAACAAAGCAAATCGATCTATAATTTCAGGTGTTAAAACGACTAATAACCCTAATTCTATCTCTAGCCATTAGGAGTATTAGATGATTTAATCTAGTTCCAACTGAATGAACGCAGTTCTCACTAATAAACAATCAAGTTTCAAATCATGCTTTAGGTAGCTAAGCTAAAATAAGCATTAAACACAAGATCAAATCATGTAAAGCATGGAATATGATAGATTCATATATAAAAGAGTTAAATGGATACAATCAAACCATAATACTTGTCAAAATCCCAACAACAAGAGGATTATAAATTCATCTTACAAGAAGAAATCAAAGAACAAGGTAATGGACGTTCACCATGACACGTTTTCACGCCACCATGGTGAGTGCCGCCGTGCTCCTCGACCTCCCTTGGCTTCTTTCTCAAACTCTCCTCTCAGTGCTCAGCTCTGTCTTTGTGTTCTGAAAGTGTATGAAAGTGATGACGTTGAATGAATGTTGAATGCCTCAGATTTGGCCTCCTTTTATAGATGTTTTCAGGTTCAGGCCACTTAGCGGATTTCAGAGGTCGTTAAGCGGCCTTGGCGGTTTAAGGATTGCTTCAACATGAAGTTACTTCAACCTTAAGCAATTTCAGAGGTCGCTCAGTTGATTAGTGTGCACAACAGTTAGTAAAATCGCGATAACTTTGGCTACAGATCTCGGATTGAGGTGATTCAAATCTCCACTTAAAGCTAAGAGATAAATCTACAACTTTGTAGTTGACATAAAATTGAGATTCAATCTCTATCCTAGTGAAAAATCTGCGGCAAAGTTAGCATTAATTCTTGATGTGTAGTTCTTTTGATTCATACCTCTGATCTATATGAAAAATTGACAAGAGTTGCATTATTACACAAAATAAATATTCATTCTCTTAAATATACTAAATTTACACAAAAGTGGGAAAATTGGTTAATAAATTCATATAAAATAATGCAAATAAGTGTCATTTTAATTTATGAAAATATCAAAATATGACACTTATCAAATAACGATAAACTTTGTTTTTCATAAATTAAAAAAAGACATGGTTATAACCTATATAAGATAATTAATCTAAGAAGTCCTTTTTAGTGAAAAATTAAAGGTCATATATGCTTCAAAAATTGCAATTTACCGAACTTCAAATTTGAGTGAAAATTCAGTGCTATAGCCTTCAAAAAATCCATATTAATGGTGAACTTTGTACTTCATGAAAAAGAAATGGCGATAGCCTATGAAAGATGACCAATAATCTAAACTATTATTTTTAATGAAAAATAGAAGGTCATAGGCTAGAGAAATCGAATTTTGCCTAAATTAATTTTTGAGTGAAAAAACAAATGTTATAGCATTCGAAAAAATGCATATTAACGATAAACTTTGCTTTTTCTCAAAAAATTCATGGTTATAAGTTATAAAATATTATCAATAATTTAAGAAGTCATTTTTAGTGAAAAATAGAAGGTCATAGACTACGGAAATCGCAATTTTTCGAAAATCAATGTTGAGTTAAAATCTTAGGCTATAGCCTTCAAAAATTTCATATTAACGGTGAACTTTGTTTTTCATGAAAAAGAAATGGTGATAGCTTATGCAAGATGACCATTAACCTAAAATATTATTTTTAGTGAAAAATAAAATGTCATAGGTTACAAAAATTGTAATTTTATAATTTTTGAGTAAAAATCAAAGGCTATAGCCTTCGAAAAAATGCATATTAACGATAGTTATTAGTTTTTCTCATAAAAGACATGGTTATAAATTATAAAAGATGACTATTAATCTAAGACATTGTTCTTAGTGAAAAAAAAGAATGTTATCAGCTATAGGAATTGCAATTCACTAAAAATTATTTTTGATTGAAAATCTTATAACATCCCGTTTTCCCCTTAGCAGAATTTCGCTAGCTAATTGTTGAGATATTTATATTTTTGGTTAAATCAGTGGAATTAGGAACCCTTGGGATTAAGAATTGTCTGTAGAAATATTTCTGTTCGTTTTCTTAAAATTCTGCAGACACTAGAACGAACCCTTTCTGCCGTTTGCACACAACCGCGCGTCTAAAGTATCCGAAAAAGGGCACGGCTACAAATGAGCATTCCTAAATACCTAAGTGAACCTAGAATATTACTTAGGAAAAATTAGAAGATCACAAGGATGTGATTGAAATATTTTTAGAACAGCCGTACGCGAAGTACCGGGACCAGAAACGAGAAAAACCTGATCAAAATTGATCTGCCGGAGCCCGTAAATTTTCAGCCACAAAACCGGCCAAGAAACATCAAAATACATGGCCAATAATTCAGCCAAGTGTGGTCAAGGAGTCAAAAGGTGGATGAGTCATGAAAATGACATTTAGGAAAAAGACCAAATAAGGGTATTTTGGTAATTTTGCCCCCAAGGGCAAAATGGGAAAGTGGATTTCGTCCCATGGCCTATAAATACCCCTCTAAATCTGAAAATGTGGAGAAAAAATGGAAAATCTTGCCAAAATTCTGTCCGATCACACAATCAACTGTTATTCAGTTAAACCGGAGACCTAGAGACCTCCTGCACTAAACCTAGACAAACCTCTTCCATAACTCCCTAACCTTAACCCACAAAAGCCCTCATAATCCCTAGATAAATCTTGTAGAAATTCAGCCCAAGAAGAACTAGGAAGCATCACCAGTGGAGACAAAGCCAAGGAAGCAACAGAAACCGTCGTCGGATGCGAAAACGTGAGCAAGGCAGGCCTTCAGCTTGATGTACGCAGCGGTGGCCTTGAAGACGATGGATCAAAGAATAGGATAGCAAGAACTAGGCTAAGGATGTTACAATCCATGTATTGTACTTCTATGAGAACTTATGTGTATGTATTACCTAAGATATTATCTATGTAAATGTTTGTGATGATATGCTATGGACCAGTTGTTTGCTTATTGTTTGATGTTGTTATATTGGAACAATTATTCGTATAGTATAAAGTTTGAACGCTTGTATTATAGATTCTATCTGACGCAAGGCTCATATTTTACAACATACGTATAGAAAGAAAAAAAAGTTTCAAAATGGTCCATATTTTCAAGTATAAGATAATTGTGAACCTTAAAGTAGGGGCAAAAAGTCACCCCAACCAAAGCAGATAACAACCTAGTGAGCATTGTTTGCGATGTACACGTAAGCAGCTAGCTAGGGTGTTACAAATCTAAGGTTATTTACCTTCGTAAAATGCATATTAATGACAAACTTCGTATAACACGAAAAAAAACAAGGCTATAACCTATGAAAGATGATAATTAATAAAAGATGACATTTTTTGTGAAAAATAGAATGTCATAAGCTACGGAATTGCAATTTTTCAAAAGTCATTTTTGAGTGAAATCCAAGAAAATCCTTTGAAAAATGCATATTAATGACAAAATTTGTTTTTCATGAAAAAAACATGGTAATATCTTTCGAAAGATGACAAATAATTTAAGAGGTCATTTTTAGTGAAAAAATAGAAGGTCGTATGATACGGAAAATGCAATTTAGCATAAATAATTTTTTATTAAAAAACTGTGACTATTGCATTTGAAAAATGCATATTAAAGATAAACTTTGTTTTTGATGAAAAAGACACGACTATAGCCTTTGAAATTTGACTATTAATTTAAGAAGTTGTTTTTAGAGAAAATTAAAAGGCCATAGGCAACATAAATTGCAATTTACCGAAAATCATTTTTAATTAAACATCCAAGGCTACCTATGAAAGTTGACAATTAATCTAAGTAGTCATTTTTAGTGAAAAATAGATGGTCATAGGCAACGAAAATTACAATTTACTGAATATATTTTTTAATTGAAAATCCAATGTAGCCTTCGAAAAAATGTATATTAACGATAATCTTTGTTTTTCACGAAAAAGACTTGACTATAGCTTATGAAATATGACTACTAATCTAATAAGTTATTTTTAGTGAAAAATAGAAAGTCATAGTCTACGAAAATAGTAATTTACTCAAAATCATTTTTGATTAAAAATCGAAGGCTAACTTTCGAAAAATGTATATTAACGAAAAACTTTATTTTTCACAAAAAAAAAAGTCATGGCCATAGACTATAGAAGATGATAATTAATCTAAGAAGTCGTTTTTAGTTAAAAATAGAAGGTCATAGGCTACAGAAATTGCAATTTATCAAAAATAATTTGAGCGAAAAATTAAAGGCTGCCTTCGAAAAATGCATATTAACGACAAACTTTATTTTTCAAGAAAATAAAACATGATTATTGCCTATGAAAGTTGACAACTAATCTAAGAATTTATTTTTTGTAAAAAATAGAAGGTCATAGGCTACCGAAATTGCAATTTACCGAAAATATTTTTTTGATTGAAAATCCAATGCCATTGGCTTCTAAAAAATGCATATTAACAATAAACTTTGTTTTTCATGAAAAAGACATGATTATAGCTTAAGAAAGAAGACCATTAATCCAAGAAGTTATTTTTAGTAAAAATAAAAATAAAAATAAAAGTTCATAGGCTACAAAAATTACAATTTACCAAAAATAATTTTTAAGTGTAAACCCAAGGCTATATATCCTTTAAGAATGCATATTAACTATCAACTTTGTTTTTATAAAAAAAGACAAAGTTGTAGCCTAAGAAAGATGATTATTAATATAAAATTTTGTTTTTGGTTAAAAATAGAAAGCCATAGGTTACAAAAATTGCAATTCAAAAATCATTTTTGAGTGAAAATCCAAGATTATTATTGCCTTCGAAAAATTCATATTAACGATAAGTCTTGTTTTTCATGAAAAAGACATGGCATAGCCTATGAAATTTGACTATTAATCTAAGAAGTTATTTTTTAATGAAAAATCAAAGGTGTAACATCCCGATTTTTTCTTAGAGAAATATTCGTAAAATATAAATAATTAATTAATTTTCTAAGCATGATTAGAGAATTGAGGCGGAAAATTTTAGTTAAAATATCCCTAGGAATTTAGACGTGTCGCGGTAGAAAATTCGGCAGACAACTGAGCCGCCATCGGTTGCCGATAAAATTTGGCACGCAAAACGATGTACGTGAAAATAATCTCTCGGAGAGAAATTCACAAACACCTTTAAACATTAATACCCTTAGGTAGGTGGGAATTAGAGGATCGCGACGGTTCAAACGGAATATTTTTCAGGCGACCGTGCGCGACGCACCGAGACTGCGAGCGATAAGAACACGAGCGAACCGGGACTGGGAGAAATTAAAATCTCCTCAGCTGATTAGAGAAGGCTGCACGGTTGGAGAAGAGAGATTAGTCAAAGACATCTCCCTTGATTTAGGCTTCCAAAATGTCATTCAACCATCTTTCATCAAATCAAAACCCATACCTTACACTATTCATCCTTTTAATTTAATTCCCAAAAATTATCAATTCTCTCCTCCCACGTTCAGCCATAAACCAAACCCCTCTCCCTCATTTCTCTAAAAATTTTCATCTCCTCCCAAAACTCCATAGTCATTCTTCTAGCAAGCTTCAAGAACACCACATAGTTGCTAAAGAAAAACAAGCATTTTGCTACCATTCTTCCCTCTCAAAACCGAACCCCCACAAGCCCAAGTTCCCTCATCTCACTCTCATTTCCTTCACTAAAAGCCTAGAGGAGAACTCTCATCTTGTTCTCTCTAGAAAACTCAAGCCATTCCTCAAGAACACAAGCACATCAAGCTCATTCTTAAGGAAGCAAGCAAGTGGTGCTCCAACACTTTGGAGGCTTCTTGTCAACACTCACACCACC
>QANU01056762.1:0-24068 GCA_003254905.1 Nissolia schottii | reverse complement strand
CTCTTCTCTTCCATTTTCTCCCCTTAGCTTCCATGGAACCCTACTTGAGTTTCACACATAATTCAAGCACAATAATCATATCTAATCGAGGTCACAAGACCCTTCAGAATTGTCTTCCTAAATCCTAACATCATTTCTAGCATTTATGTCTATAAACTCAAAATTCACATACATACACATACAAGCACATAACACTTAGCCACCATCAAAGAGGTGAGGAACTAGAGTTACCCACTTCCTCAAGAACTTGTTGATGCTAGAAAGAATAGTAAATCAAGCCTTGCTTGCTTGTTTGAAGTCTTCTTGACCTAAGATGAAATTCTTAACATAATTAGGGCAAACATGGATTATGGAAGCTTGGCTTTTCACCAAGGGATGAAAACTCACCAACTACTCTTGATTGTCTTCCTTATGTGCTTAGAAGTGAATTATGATGATGGAAAAGATGAACTTGAAGCTTGATTGCTTACTTGAACTTTTCTTGCCAAGAAAGAACAAAAACCTAGGTTATGGAAATTAGGGTTATGGAACTTGATGCTCTTGCTTCCACTTGAAGAAAAACTCTTAACCTTGATGCTAGCTTGCCTTCTTGATGGATTTGAGAGTGATTGATGATGATAGAAAGCAAAGGATGATGGTTGAACTTTGGGTGGAGCTTAGGTGAGGTTTAGGTTTTGGAACTTTGGAGAAAATGAAAATGAAAGACTTTGGAAGATATGTGTGTGTGTTTCGGGTTTGCATGGGGGAAGAGCTGCCGTGGGCTTTTCTTAGTTCCATGGCCATGTATATTTCTTATTTTGCCCTTAGTGTGTTTTTAGGTCATGTTTGCTCATTAATTATTTATGTCCGGACGTCCTAAAATTATTCCGGACACACCGTTGTGACCTATTAATTATCCTTGTTAATATTTAAATCTTAGTTGGACTATTCTTAAATTTAATTTCATATTAATATATTTTACAGACTCCTGTGAGTCGTGAGGAAATTATAATAAAACCCTAAGTTCGACTCAAACGTCACCGGACGTCACAAGATCACAGAATTATTATTTTAACTAATATTACAGAGATAAAATTTAATAGTTGAATTTTATTTCATTTTTATCTCACCTTTTCCTTCTTCTTATATTTTTAATTCTTTCCTAGACAACATTTTAACTGAAGGGAAAAGGTAGGGTTGTTACAGAACCCCTCTTGAGGCACATAATCTGATACTCAATGCTATAGCTATGATTGATAACCGAAATATATGAAGTATACGCTGTATGTGAACATGTGAAGTCTATGCTGTATGTGAACATGTGAATTACATGTAGTATGTGATGTAATGTGTAGCATTTCATGTATTCATGATAAGCCAAGTTTAAAGGATTAGAAATAACTATGAGATAAGTAAAGATTCTGAAATGAACCATAGGAAACAAGTCATAACATGCTGCAGGTACAGAAAAGTAAGAGATGCTGAAATACTGTTGAACACTGCTGAAAAGGCTAAATGCCAAATACTGAAAAAGGCTAAATGCCATATGCTGAAAATTCTGAGGCAGTGATCACGAGAGCCAAACCATGATCCCACTTCAGGAGGTCAAAGAAGCATCCTGAATGTGGAAGCCCGCCACAGGTGGTGTCGATATGGCATACCTGGAGGTGTGCGGTTACCACGCCTTTGCATTGTCGAAAGGGGGCAAGCTAAGGTGGGGGTACAATATCCGCCCACTGCCGAGGGGTCCCGAGGGGGCACACGGCAGGTGGAAACCCACCGCAGGAAGGTCCAAACAGGGCCTACATTGAGGGTGCGAGGTTATTCCGTCATACTAATGTCAACAGAGGGCATTATTATGGTGGGAATAACATATATTCCAAAAGCAGGTTTATTCTGTTATGCATATGTTCATTCTGTTAGGCATGAATATCAAGCATGTTTATTCTGTTATGTATGAATATCAAGCATGCTTATTCTGTTATGTATGAAATTCTGTAATGCATGATTCTGCTGTATGTAATTCCCGTCAAGAGAATGCTCGAGACGGCTATGTATGTACACGTACCGTTAATAAGCACGAGAATTTAGTAAGCAAGAGTAGTTCCCCTATCACTTAGTAATGGAGATAACGCCGTTCAGAACTTAGGCCAGATAATAATCAGTAGGATGTTTGGTATACATGTTCACTTAGAAATCTCTGAACGGCCTGAAGTCCGACCTAATATGAGACGAGACTCAGGAACTAAAGTTATTTCCACTGAGAACCTACCGTTCTCATTCCCACTGCCTTATGAATTCAGGTACTGAGGACGATTCCTACTTTGAGGATGCTCACGAGCCGCCAGCTTAGCCATGAACGGCCATGACAGGAGATGGACCTAGAGATAGCTAAGTGTCAGGATTTTTTGCCAAGGGCATACTGAGTAGTGTTCCAGTAGCCCTTGCATTTTGATATTATGTATTTTGGATCATGTATGTGGTACTTTGTCTTATGTACATGTTATGTATATCTTACTTATTATATATACAACTATGTGACTGCTATGATGGACCAATGGATGTATATTCGATGCTTTATTACCATACTGTTATACGCTTTGATATATTGTTCTTTCTGACGCATGGCTCTATTTTAGTAATTATTCAATGTAAATGAAAAGTTTAAAATGGGTCCATATTTTCTTAAGTAACTATTTTTGAAAGATAACAACGGACTAAGGTATTCCGACCAGATAGAAAACAACCTAGTGAGCATTGTTTACTGCGTATGGGTAAACAGTTAGCTAGGGTGTTTCAGTACGTCGCGCACGGTCGTTCCGAAAAATATTCCGCTCGTACCGTCGCGATCTCCTAATTTCCCTCTTCCTAAGAGTATCATTATTAGAAGGTGTTTGTGAATTTTTCTCCGGAGGAGTATTTTCCACAGATACCTCTCTCACCAGTGTCCGAACGGGACCATTCCGCTGGCGTTTCAGCGATCGCCAAAGCTTCCTAGTAGGGGTTTGAGGTTAACTCTAGGGATTTTGTGGTCTTTCCCTACATAAGGTATGATTTCCTAAGACTGGGGCCCACTGCTCAGTTCTACTGGCTAAACGGGGCCAAACGGGACTGTTCTAGTGTCTGCGGAATTGTCAGAAACTGACCAGAACTCTGTTTTTCCGACGGTTTGGACTTACTACCAAATTCTAAGGGTCATGAAGGTCTGTTTGGGTGTCATCAGAATTTTAAGAAACTAAACAGAAAAATCTCCACAGACACTTCTATCCTAGGAATTCAGGCTTTTCTATCCTTTAACCTATACAAAGGGCTTCTACTGATATTTCTCCTGTGAAATCCTTCCCAGGGGAAAAGTGGGATGTTACAGTAGTCGCTGCCTACGACTACAACCTTCTTGCGATCCGTATCCTTGACGATCCGGTAGCGCTATAACTGGTGTGGTAGCTAGCCACGTATAGCTCATAGGAGGAAGACATCGAGCAACGATATGAACAACCATCCAACTTGAGGGATGGTGAGGGGCCTGGCCTTTCGATGCGACCAGGCGTGGTACTCGTTACCCCCATCCTAGCATGCCTTTTCAACGCTACTAGGGAGGTAACCTCACACCGCCAGGAATGCTTTTCGATGCTACGGAAGTGGGCTCGTTAACATTTGGACCTTTGTGACATCACGTCCATTATCATTTAGCATTTCTTCTTTTCTTTTCTTTCTTTACGCTTCTCAAGTCATTACTTGTTCCCTAAGGTTCATTTTTTATCCTTACACATTACGTGATTAACCTCTAGCTCTCTAAGGTTGCCCTAACACCTAACTGACAACCCGGTCCTCATGATGCATGATATCATAATCTTAATATGTCCAATGTTCCACATACATCCTATACATTAATATTCATCAGTTACATCAATGCTTGTTGGACTATGTGCCCCAAGACAGCTTCCATAGGACCTCTATGTCTCTGACCGCTCAATGCTACCTTGGGTCCGCTCAGCGGTCCCCGAGACAAGTATCTCCCTTTTCCAAAAATTCCTTTTCAGAGGAGCCTTCAGGCCGCTCAGCGGGTCATAGGGTCGCTCAGCACCCTAAAGCTCACAAGTTCTGAAATATTTCCATCCTTATCGCTAAGTTTCAGCCTAGGCCACTCAGCGGTGCATAAGTCCGCTCAACGGTTCATGAGTCTGCTCAGCGGTTCATGAGGCCGCTTAGCGATACCTGGGCAAAACAAAAGCATACTCCTTTGCTTTCTTGCCTTTCTTTCCCTCCTTTCTCATGGCCACTTCTTGGGGTTCTTACACATGTTCCAACAATCATAATACAAATCTAGTCTAGGTCACAAGACCCTTCAGAATTACTCTTAAATCCTAGCATGGAAGTTCTAGCATACATAATCCTAAGAGCATACAAGCACATAATCAAGTATCAACCACCACGGGGGTTGTAACATCCCGCCTTTTCACTGTACGGATAATTAGCGTGATAGANCAAGACCCTTCAGAATTACTCTTAAATCCTAGCATGGAAGTTCTAGCATACATAATCATAAGAGCATACAAGCACATAATCAAGTATCAACCACCACGGGGGTTGTAACATCCCGCCTTTTCACTGTACGGATTGTTAGAAAATTATAGGTTAATTAGGGAGGTAAGAAAATTAAATTATTACCTTTAATTCATAAGAATCACCTTTAACTCATAAGAAGAGCAGTCAAAATTGAGGTTTTGTGACTGTCGAATTTTTCCGAAACGTAGGACGATTTTCAGACCAATCTGGAATTTTTTCGGATACCGAAAGTACCCGTAAAATACACTAATAAAATAATAATAATTACCCGAATATCTACACCGGACTCAACTACTAATAAGAGAAAATTAGTTGATCGCAAGGATATGTCCGGAATATTTTCCAGACAGCCATAAGTAAAGTACCGAGACTATGAACATCCCGATTTTTCCTTAGAAAAATAATCGTAAACATAATTATTAAATTAATTTCCTAATCATGATTTGAAAAGCTAGATGGGAAATTATTACGTAGAATATCCCTAGAAAATAAGACGTGTCGCGATAGGGAGTTTGGCCTACAACCGAATAGCCGCTGTACGCCGATAGAATTTTCTGACGTACAAAGGGTGTTTGTGAAAATACTCTTCTAGAGGAAAATTCACAAACACCTTAAAATATTAATACCCGGAGGTAGAGGGGAATTAGAGGATCGCGACGGTATAAACGAAATATTTTTTGGATGACCGTGCGTGACGCACCGAGACTGCGAGTAAATGAATTTTGAGAAAGCAAAGGAGTATGCTTTTGTTTTGCCCAGGTATCGCTAAGCGGCCTCATGAACCGCTGAGCAGACTCATGAACCGTTGAGCGGACTTATGCACCGCTGAGTGGCCTAGGCTGAAACTTAGCGATAAGGATGGAAATATTTCAGAACTTGTGAGCTTTAGGGTGCTGAGCGACCCTATGACCCGCTGAGCGGCCTGAAGGCTCCTCTGAAAAGGAATTTTTGGAAAAGGAATTTTGGACACGAGCGAACCGGAACCGGGAGAAAATGAAATTTCAGCAGCTAGAGCTGAAGGGCTGCACGATCTAGAGCTGGGATTTTTGTCCAAAATTATCCCCTAAATCATGCTTCCAAACTTACATCACCATGCCTTCTTACACATCAAAGCCAAATCACATCATGAGCCATACCTATGCCCATACCTCCCACTATTCATCACCTTTTTCTAAATCCTAAAATTTAAGTAATTTCCCTCACCACCAGCCTCCCAAAACCGAGGCCCCTCTTCCAAAACTCCAAGCAAAATATCATTTCTCACCTTCTCCAAAACACACTAAGCCAAACCTCAAAGAACACCACCAAACCTTCAAGAGTTCAAGCACATTTCCTTCCACCTTCCACCGAAACCGAAACCACAGCCCTCAAGTCTCCTCATTTAGTTTCATTTTCTTCCTTCCAAAATCAAGAGGAAACAACCTCATTATCCTCCACCTTGCTCAAGTTCTTTATCTTGGAGAAAGGAGAAGCTCAAGCTTTGGAAACAACAAGGCTTGTGGGACTTCACTCCAAACTTCCCTTACTACCACCAGGTTTTTTCTACAGGTGGGTAGTATCATTACCCCTATCTATGGGATGTTTATTTGTATGTTTATGTGTGTATTTTGAGTAGGAAAAATTAGAAATGCTATGAGGATAAATATTATGTTGCATGTTGGTTATATTCACGATGTTTTATGAGTCTTGGACGCTTAAGTTGTTGCTCGGGTACTGTTGGAATATGTGGTGTTTGAACTTGGGATGGATATGAGCGAATGAGAGGAGATAAGCAAGAGGTAAGCGCCGAGTGCTCCGCGGAGAGTGACCAAGAGGAGTCTAGGGTTGTTGAACAGCGCCTGGGATGGTGCTGAGTAGTTCCGTAGGGAGCGACTGAGAGGAGTCTAGGGAGTTGTTGAGCAGCGCCGGGGATGGTGCTGAGTGGGTCTGCGGAGGATCCCTGGAGTTGCTGAGAGGAGCACTGAGCGGGTTCTGGGGAGTGGTCCTGAGAGTGTTCTGCGTAGGTTACCCCCGGAGTGTTGAATGGTTTTCGAAGTGCCTGAGTGGATACCAGAAATGGTGTTGAGTGGATTCCGCGGAGGATCCCTGGAGAGCTGAGAGGGTTACGTGAAGAGTGTTGAGTGGGCACCAGAAATGGTGCTGGGTAGGTTCCGCGGAGGATCCTTGGAGAGCTGAGAAGGTTACGTGAAGAGTGTTGAGTGGGCACCAGAAATAGTGCTGGGTAGGTTCCGCGGAGGATCTCTGGAGAGTTGAGAGGGTTATGTGAGAAGTGTTGAGTGGGCACCAGAAATGGTATTGAGTGGGTTCCGCGGAGGATCCCTAGAGAGCTGAGAGGGTTACGTGAAGAGTGTTGAGTGGGCACCAGGAGTGGTGCTGAGTGGGTTCCGCGGAGGTTCCCTGGAGTGATGAGTGGCTCCCTGGAGAGTAGACCGAGTGAGCACCGGTAGTGGTGACCGCATGGGTTCTGCGGAGATACCCTAGAGCGGCTGAATGGGTTCCTGAAGTTTCTGAATGGGCGCCAGCAGCGGTGCCGAGTGGGTTCCGCGGAGATCCCCTGGAATTTTGAGTGATCCCATGGAGAGTTGCTTAGTGGGTTCCGCGGAGGTTCCATGAAGTTGCTGGATGGTTTCCGCAAAGGAGTTCCGAGGTCCACATATATTCCAACAAGCACCTAGCAGTAGAAGTGTATGTGATATGTTTATCTGTATTACTGTAAGCCACCTAAGGATGCTACGAACAAGAACATGGGTATTGAGTCTTGCATGCATCATGATGATAGATCACTAGAGGCTATGCTATGACCAAGGCTAATGAATGAAGATGATAATGAACGTAATAACCAGAATAGTACAGAAAGATAAAAATGCATATGATGATAATGATGATGGTTACGAATGAATGAAGCCCTCGTGCCTACATGGCTTCGCCCAAAGGAAGGCGGCCAATGCATGCATACAATACCGGTTAATTAAAATGTTAAGTTCATGCATAGTGCACAAGAGCAGGCTCGAAGGGAACGTAGGCCTTGTGTACGTCACCATGCTCGAAGGGAACGCATGGGGCTCGATCAGGTCACCAGACTCGAAGGGAACGCATGGGACACGATCACCTTGCATGCATACCTTTGTGGTTAAAGCGTCGCTATGTCTCGACCATGTCCCCATGCTCGAAGGGAACACATGGGGCAAGGTCACCGGGCATACATATATATGTAGTAGTGTCAGAACGGTCAAGGATAGAAAGCACGAGAACGTAGTAAGAAAGATTAGTTCCCTGTCACCTAGTAACTAGGTAAAGCCACCCAGGAACTTANGACTAAGTGTGGTAAATGTAAAGTATATTATTATTTAACTGTGCAGTTGTATTATGGACCAATTGATTGTACATATATGTATGTTATAAAATATTATGGTGATCTATTTCTTAGAATAGGTAACGCTTAAGTCTGACAGGACTCTATCGCTTGTATCTATGTATAATTCATTGATGCGTATGGCTCTAAATTTGTAAACTAGTAAGGATGTGAGAAAAATTTCAAAACGGTCCGTATTTTCGAGTAAGAAATATTTTCCAACCAAAAAGTAGGGGCTAAAAGTAACCCCAACCAAGCAGATAACAACCCTATAATCAGTGTTACGACTATAGCGTAAGCTAAAATTAGGGGTGTTACAGGGGTGAGTAAGCTAGAGTTACCCACTTCCTTAGAGGCTTGAAGGAGGTTAGAGATGGTGGAGAAGATGCAGGTTCCCTGGGGGTTTAGCTGTAACACCCTAGCTAACTGCATACCCTCGAGTAGTACGCAATGCTCACTAGGTTGTTAATCATTTGGTGGGATTACTTATAGTCCTTTATTATCTTTTGAAAATACAAGATTAAGGAAAATATGGACCATTTTAAAACTTTTCTATTTGTTACTTTAATTGCAAAGTATGAGCCGCGTGTGAATCAAAGCATATAATACAAACGATAAAGCTGAAGCCTAGGAGTAATAGTCATTACTGGCATAAATAATTACATAAACAAGTATCGGGTCCATCACAAAGTACAACCAACAGAGTATCATAATAGTTTACATATACAAGTCAAATACATCAAAATACATATCAAAATATATCAAAATGTCCATCTGATGCCAATCTAGACTGGCTGGTCTTCGGTCCTCTACTGGTCCACGTGCGGCTCCTCATAGGGCTCCTCGTAGCCCTCATAATCTTCGCCTACTCCTGGAAGCATAAGCGAGTGGGGGTGAAAACAATCGTCCTCAGTGGTTAACCTTAGCGTAGGGGATCTCTTTTTCTCACTTATCGACCAGGCCGCTCAGGTGTTTCTAAGTGAACATGCATACTAACATCCTACTGATTATTGTCTGGCCTGTGGTCCTTAACGGCTTTATCTACTTTACTAGGTGACTGGGGATCTAGTCTTTCTTATCTAAGTTCTCGTGCTTGTTAACTTTTCTTGCGTACATACATAGCAGTCTCGAGCGTTCTCTTGACAGTACTTACTTCATACACATGCTCATATACATTATCATATACTTATACATTACATCATCGTTCATCACATCATTACATTTTCATTCATTTCATACGTTATGAATGCGAACTTTGAGACTCTCTCATGTGTGCCGGCTAACTAATGGATCAGGGCGCATCCTGCTTTCCATGCTCTTGGCTAACTAATGGACCGAGGCTGCGTCGGCTCCCAGCTAACTAATGGACCAGGGCTGCGCCGAGTCTTTCCCACTCATGTAGATGCGGCCAAACATCTACAACCTGCTTCTGTCCTCTGATTGATGTCGACCAGGCAGCGCTATAACCTGAGTGGTTGCGAACCACTGCGGATAACTAATGTTCCATCTTCGATCATCAATAGAGATAATCGTCCACCTAGTGGGAGGGAAAGGGGTTTGGTCCTATGACACAAGCCAAGTGGAGACCCATACATCATCATCATTACATCATCATCATTTCATAGGCGTGACGTCACCCTTTCTCATTCATCTTTTCTTTCCTTCCTCATCATTAACCAATCCACCCCTTTTGTGGGGACTGGTGAGGGGCGTGTCCGCCAAGAGAGATGCTTCCTATCATATAGCTACATACTTGTTCCCTAACGTTCAATTATGATCTTTAAGCATTTAGGTGATTAACCTCTAGTTCTCTAAGGTTGTCCTAACACTTATTGACAACCCGGTCCTCATGATGCATGACATTATAATCATTTCTAACCATAGTCATTCTACATGCAATGCTTCACATAAATTCCCTCTATGACATACATCAATTAAATCTTTTCTTCTTGGACTATGTGCCCAAGACAGTTTCCATGAGCTCCCTGAGATTCGGTCCTCCCCGTTTTCAAAATCACTTTCAAAGGGCTCTCAAGCCACTCAGCAGTTATCTGGACTGCTTAGCGGTCTGACGCCCGGTTCTAGAAACATTTTCCATCCTTATCTTTAATTTCAGCCCGAACCGCTCAGCGAAGCATAGGACCGCTCAGTGGTACACTTCGCTCAGCGGTTCACACAGGCCGCTCAGCGGTTCATGAGATCGCTCAGCGACTCGTGAGGCCGCTCAACGATACCTGGCCGAAAAGCAACATACTTCTTTGGTTTTCCTTGGTTTCTTGCCATCCTTTCTCATGGACACTTCTTGGGTTTTTCACACATATTCCAACCAATAAAATCCTAGCTAGTCCAGGTCACAGGACCCTTCAGAATCATCTCCCTAACCCTAGCATAACAGTTCTAACATATTGCAAAATCAGCAAAACAAAGTAAGCATACAATCACCACTAATGGGGTGAGTAAAACTAAGGTTACCCACTTCCTTAGAGACTTGAAAAGGGCAGAAAATGGTGGCAAAGAGGCAGGTTCCTTGAGGGCTTAGCCTTCCCAGATCGTTTGCTGGTTCCCATAGTGTTCCGGCAGGGTTTCTGCAGCGCGTCAGGCGAGCAAACGGGCAGAGTTTCGGCACTTCAAGAGAGAAAATGAATGAAAAATGGGCAGCTGGCCATGCCCTTATATAGCCACGAAAATTTGGCCATTTTCCCATTATGCCCTTTGCCAAAATTACCAAAATGCCATTTTCTATTTAATTTATGAATTAATTAATTAGGTTAGATAATCCTAAGGTCAAATCAATGAATAGTAACCTAGTTCTTTATTATTTTCCTTGGAAATCTGCAGCCATCACGTGGTCAATTGCAGATGTGGGGCCCAAGCAGTCCCGTTTTGCTCGTTTTTGATCGTTCACAGTCTCGGTGCGTCGCGCACGGTCGTCCCAAAAATATTCTGCTTATACCGCCGCGATCCTCTAATTCCCCTCTACCTCAATGTACTATCACTTCAACGCATTTGTGAATTTTTCTCCGGAAGAGTACTTTTCACAGCCTTTGACCCGTTATCTCTCTTCGGTGTTCGATCGGGTCCGTTCCGCTGGCGTTTCCGCGATCGTCAAAGCTTTCTAGTAACAATTTGGGGTTGCTCTAGGGGTTTTACCATCTTTTCCCCATAAGGTATGGTTTTCCCAAGATTGGGGCCCACTGCTCGGTTTCACTAGCTAAACGGGGCCCAACGGGACTGTTCTAGTGTATGCAGAATCGTCTGAAAGTGAGCGGAACTCCGTTTTTCTGACGGTTTAATTTTTCCCCTAAATTCTAAGGGTCATGAGAAACTATTTAAGTGTCGTCAAAATTTCGAGAAACTAAACAGATTAATTTCTGTTAATTGCTGCTTTTTAACAGTTAATCAGGGAAATTTTCGCTAAGGAAGGAGCGGGATGTTACATTAGCCGTCCTAGATCGCTTCCTGAATCCAACAGTGTTCCGGCCGGGTTTCCGTACCGAATGATTTTTTGGCAGAGCTTCGGAGGGAATGAGAGAATTCTGAAAAATGAAAGGAAATGGGAGGCTATTTGTAGGGGAGGGGAGCCGTGGGGTTCAAAGGCAATTTGGTCCAAAATATTTGGCCAAAATTACCATTATGCCCCTTTCTAATTTAATTACTTAATTATTTAATTGATTTAGATAATTATGTAACTCTAGATAGCAACCTAAGAGGGAGGTGAATTAGGTTTCTCTTGTTTGGACGGATTTTGGTTCTTTGAAAAATGGTGAGTGTTATGAAACCCTAATTCCCAAATTATGAACAAGACCCAGCAACAAACCAAATAGATGAGAATGTTAAAGCAGTGAAAATTGTAAATTGCTGAATGTAAAGAGTGTAGGGATTAGAAAGATCACACCAGAGAATTTATCCTGGTTCACCTTCAACCACCGAAGGCTACGTCCAGTCCCCTGTTCTGATTCAACGATTTTTCCACTATGTAAACTTGTGTTGTGTACAACCTCACAACCAAGGCACTTACACCGACAACTACAAGAGAACAAAACCGTTCCCCTGGTTACACAATGCCCTCACCGAACACTATGGTGATGATCGAAAAACACACCGAAAACCACGGTGTTTACAATAACCAAAAGATTGAAGAAGTTTCTATACAATGGCTTTTGTATCAATCCTAAACTCAGGGAAGGATAAACCTGAATAGAAAGCACTAATGATATGAAAGTTATGGCTCAATGCTTTTCTGAGCTTGGATTGAAAAAAAAGACTTTGAAAATTTTATCAGAACTTGTAAAACTTACAAGAATTAATGAAAATTTATAGTTCTGATGGTGTGTCTTTGGTTCTGCACGAATTCTGCATTACATAGGCAGAGGTGCCTATTCATGAGCTAATGCCAGAGCATATGATGCAAAACAACGCCTTGTCTCATGAAAAAACACACCCATTCGAGCATGTAATCGATTACTATAGTGTGGTAATCGATTACACACTTAGAAACTGCCATTTTTCAAATTTCTCAAGGTGGTAATCGATTAACACGGGTTGGTAATCGATTACTCACTTCTAAATTTGAATAATTTTGAATTCTTTGTGATGGTAATTGATTACACTGGCATGGTAATCGATTACCCATGCAGAAACCGAGTTAAAAGGCTTGAAACCCTTAAAAAATGTTGCTATATGCTTTTAGGGTTTTAGGAAAATGTTAGACTTGTTTATGATGAAAAACTTTGAGCCAATGACCTTAATATCATAACATGTGCTAACTATTTAGACACTAAGGTAAAATCTTGAACCTTCAGTGATGTGCAGTTTGAGCTTTGTGGTTCTTTGATCTTGATCATGTCATCCTTTTTTCTGCTTTTTGTCGATGTCATTGTCGTCATCAAAACCAAGCCATCAATGGTTAGAGAAAGAATCTTCTTCACATTCTCCCCCTTTTTGATGATGACAAAACAATCTTTGAAAGTTGAAGTTCCGTTTACTGTGTTTACTGTGCTCCCCTGTGTTGCGGACTATCTGGCCTTTCTTGGACTTGATGAATTTGCTCCCCCTGTTTAAAACAGACCAAGCAACCAGACACACAACTTTTCTCCTCCTTTTTGACATCATCAAAAAGAAGAAAAAGGAACACAGCAAATATCCAATACAGACAATAGCCAAACAATATAATACACAAAGTATATAACGAAACAGAAAACATGATTATATATAGCAATCCATACAACGAAAACACAAACACTAGTTAAAACTAAACATAAGTTCAACTAAACTATTACAATTAAAAAAACCAAATTTAAAATGTTAATCCAGAAAGAAAAAGCAATAAAACCAACAACAGGAAAATGCAAATAAAATACTAAGACACGAATCATGGCTCAGCGTCACTTGAGAAGTGAATGTTGTTGAGGGACACATCATTTTGGATGGAGGCGAGGTCTTCAACACGTTTGGCCAAGCGCTCGATATCACCGTGAAGGTCTGTTTGAAGTGAGTCAATGTGGCCATCGATGTGGTCAAAGCGTGCTGTATGAGCTGCTTGCATCTGATCCAAACAATCCAGAATCATCTAAAACTGGCCATCAGAACTGGATGAAGTCGGAGGAACGATAGGATCAGAAGACGTGGCAGACGCAGATGGTGGAAGAGGTGGAGTAGTATCTCTGGAGTCAGCCTTGTGCTTAAACACCCCATCTACATCTTGATATATGCCTAGCTTAGGCAGAATATCGATGTCAATCTTCTGAGTTTTAACATCAACCCTCAGAACAAATTCCCCTGCAACACACACCCCATAGTTCTGAAAGATCTGAGATATGACAGGAGCATAAGGCAGAGCTCCAGCACGATCACACTGTAGGAGCATGTCTGCTGAACCAGATATGCCCAATTTATTTTCTCCTTGGTCTTCAACCCAAACATAATTTGCAGTTCCAAATCACTAATCTGGGCATGATTAGATATCTGGGGCAAAAGGACATAACTCAGAAAGTAATGCAGCAACCTATCACCAACAGTGAGAGGACTAACAGGCAGAATGTCCCTAGAACGTGAAGACTCCAACCTTTGACGCTTCTCCTAGAGTTGTGCCTCAGAAAAGCGACACAGACTCTGGTAGAAGGTCTTTCTATTAAAGCCTTGCCATGGACAGAGTATTTCAGCACTTAACTTCCTTCCTTCATACGGAACTCCCAAACAGTTCCCCAAGTCTTCCAAAGTCATAACAATGTCTACACCTTTGACTTGGGAAACTAGTTTATTATTCAGATACTTCAGATTACAGTAAAATGCTTTTACTAACTCAGGGTAAAAGGAACCATGCAGGGAAACAAAATCTGACAGCCCTTGAAACTCAAACAAATCAGGAAAGTCTAACCCAGCAGAAGAAAAAGTGTTAAGAATACCGTATTTTGGAGTCAAAATTGGTCGCTCCAAGAAACAGGACAGAAACCGTTTCTTCTGCTCTTCAGTTGCCAGAAGCTTAGAGATGTTCAAGGGATCCAGACCATACCCTACATTCTTAGTTCGTGCTCTCTTGGAGCCTAAGCTTGAACCTGAAGCAGCCATTGAAGGAGAGGAAGGAGGTCTGTTTTTGAGAGGATGAGGAGAAGAGAATGATGCCACGTTCGATTTTGATGGAGATGGAAACAAGAACAATGAAGGACTTGGAAGCCAAGACTCTAAACCACACTATTTTGGTGAAGTTATTTTGGAAGAAAATAGAGGAACAATGGGAGAAGAATGGCTTCGGGTGAGAGAAGAGAAGTATAATAGATTACACAAATTGCTAAAGAATGAACAAGATTTGATATAGCCAACAAGTAATCGATTACAGAACTGCTATAATCGATTAACCATTTGAAATTTAAGCCTGGTAATCGATTACTAACCTATGTAATCGATTACAGGAATGGCAAAAGTGAGAGAGTAATCGATTACTTTGATGTAGTAATCGATTAACCACCCTGGTAATCAATTACTGACTTGAGTAATCGATTACATCAAGCAGTTTTGGAATTTTGAATAAAAGAAACCGCCTGTAATCGATTACTATGGGTATGTAATCAATTACTAGCCCAAAATTTTCAAAAAATTTGTAATTTTGAAAGCTTGTAACGTATATGATCATCAGATATAACAATAACACTACAGAGACTATACAAACAGCAAAATAAACACCCAATCATATACAATATAAGCATACAGTCAATAATAGACAATTTTAAGATATATCTATCTCGTCTAGAATCCCCAACTCTCGTCTGATTTTATAAAATGGTTCTTTTGCCAAGGGTTTTGTTAAAATATCAGCAAGCTGATCATGTGTTGCAACAAAATTCAGCTCTGAGAAAATGATGTCTTATGTCAATGTGCTTTGTTCGAGAATGCATTACAGGATTTTTGGTTAAGTCGATAGCACTCGTGTTATCACAATTTATAGGAATACAACCCAGGTCTAGACCGAAGTCTTTTAACTGTTGCTTGAGCCACAAGACTTGTGCACAGCAACTGCCGGCTGCAATATACTCAGCCTCAGCAGTGCTTAAGGCAACACAAGCTTGTTTCTTGCAAGACCAAGAGACAAGAGCATTCCCTAAAATGTGACATGTACCACTAGTGCTTTTGCGTTCGGTTTTACAACCCGCAAAATCAGAATCAGAATAACCAATTAACCTGCAAGTGCTTCCTCTAGGAAACCACAATCCAACATTGACAGTGCCTTTCAAATATTTTAAAATTCGTTTCACAGCACTCAAGTGGGATTCTTTTGGAGATGATTGAAAACGAGCACACAAGCAAACACTAAACATAATATCAGGTCGACTAGCAGTTAAATATAGTAAGGATCCGATCATACCTCGATATTGTGTTTCATCAATGGGCTTTCCAGAGTCATCTTGATCTAGATAAGTACTTGATCCCATTGGTGTTGCTATAGCCTTGCAATCATCCATCTTATATTTTTGCAATAGTTCTTTGCAAAACTTAGATTGGTTAATGAATGTTCCATTCTTAGTTTGCTTAATTTGCAAACCAAGAAAGAAATTCAATTTGCCCATCATAGACATTTCAAATTCTCCTTGCATGAGATTTGAAAATTCCTTGCATAAAACCTCATTAGTTGAACCAAATATGATATCATCAACATAGATTTGAACTAGTAAAGTATGACTTTTAGATCTTTTTATGAAAAGAGTTGTGTCAACTTTACCTTTTTCAAAACCTTTCTCACACAAGAATGTGCTTAAGTGATCGTACCAAGCTCTAGGAGCCTGTTTGAGGCCATAAAGTGCCTTCTTAAGTTTATATACATGAGAGGGATTTTTAAAATCTTCAAACCCAGGGGGTTGACGAACATAAACTTCCTCTTGTATATAACCGTTTAACAATGCACCCTTGACATCCATTTGATATAGTTGAAAGTTTAAGGAACAAGCATATGCCAAGAGTAAACGAATAGCTTCTAACCTGGCCACCGGAGCATAGGTTTCATCATAATCAATACCTTCCTCTTGATTGTATCCTTGGGCCACCAATCTTGCCTCGTTTCGAACAATGATGCCATTCTCATCTAGTTTGTTTATGAACACCCACTTTGTACTAATAATTTGTTTATCTTCAGGGGCAGGTACAAGTTCCCATACTTCATTTCGAGTAAATTGATTGAGTTCATCTTGCATGGCAAGAATCCAATGTTCATCTTTCAGTGCATCATGTACTTTGGATGGCTCGATTTGTGACACAAACGCCATGTGTAAGCAAGCATCATTGAGTTTCAGTCTTGTTGTGACTCCTCTTGATAACCAATGATTTTGTCAATTGGGTGATCTTTGTGAGTTCTCCATTCCTTGGGTAGATCATCCTGAACTTGTTCTTCAACTTGATCATTTTCAAGATTGTTTTCTCCTTGGATTTGATCAGCATTTCTTGGTAATGGAACTTCACTCTCATCATCATCAAAAGAAACAACTTTTTCCTCCTTGGAGGGGTTAGTTTCATCAAATGATACATGAATAGATTCTTCAATAGTATGAGTTCTTTTATTGAAGATGCGATAGGCTTTGCTTGAAAGTGAGTAACCAAGAAATATACCTTCATCTGCTTTTGCATCAAACTTACCAAGGTTGTCTTTGCCGTTGTTCAGAACAAAACATTTTGTGCCAAAGATATGAAAGTGTGCAATATTTTGCTTTCTACCCTTGAACAACTCATATGGAGTTTTCTTTAGAAAAGGTCTAATGAGAACTCTATTAGAAACATAATAAGCCGTGCTAACTGCATCTGCCCAAAAATACTTAGGCAAATTTGTTTCACTTAGCATAGTTCTTGCTAGTTCCTCAAGAGATCTATTTTTCCTTTCCACAACTCCATTTTGTTGAGGTGTTCTAGGAGCGGAAAAGTTATCAGAAATGCCATGTTCATTACAAAACTCTTCAAAAGATGCATTTTCAAACTCACCACCATGATCACTTCGAATTGATGCCATTTTCAAAGATTTTTCATTTTCAACAGCTTTAGCAAATCTTTTGAATGCATCAAAAGCATGATTTTTGTGTGATAGAAACAAAATCCATGTAAACCTAGAGTAGTCATTAACAATCACTAGACCATAATAGTTTCCTCCAAAACTTTTTGTCCTTGATGGACCAAACAAGTCCATATGGAGTAACTGAAGAGGTTTAGCAATTGAAACAACATTCTTAGGTTTAAAGGAAACTTTGGTTTGCTTCCCTTTTTGACATGCATCACACAATCTATCCTTAACAAATTTAATCTTTGGTAAACCAATGACTAGATCATGCTTGATAAGTTTATTTAAGTGATCCATGTGAATATGTGCTAAACGTTTATGCCACAGCCAACAATCATCATTGTTTTTTACCATAAGACATGTGTTTTTAGATGATATATCTTCTAATGAAATCATGAAAACCTTATTAACTTTGTATCCAGAAAATTTCACTTCTTGGGTTTTCTTATCTTTAACTACACATATATCATCTTCAAATCCAACTAGAAGGCCCTTGTCACATAGTTGGCTAATACTAAGCAGATTATGACCTAGACCTTCAACATATAACACATTGTCAATGGTAGTTTGAGGAGGCGTACCTATTCTTCCAATGCCAATTATTTTTCCTCTTTCGTTGTTGCCATACATTACATATCCTTTGTTTCTCGGCATAAGAAATGAGAACTTTGTTTTGTCTCCCGTCATATGTGAGGAACAGCTACTGTCAAGGTACCATAAGTCACTTGCTGTCCTCATACATATTTGCAAAACAATTTAGAAATGAGTATAAGGTACCCAATGTGCTTTGGGTCCTTGCTTGTTAGAACCTTTCTTAACCCACTTGTTTTGACCATTTGGAACACCATACTTTTTAATATAACAAGCATTATTGGTGTGTCCTTCTAAACAACAATAACTAAACATATACCTTCTTTTAGGAATCAAATGAATTTTTCTTGGTAAATACTTATTTGAAGCATAGTAGTTATTAGGTTTAGAAATAGGCTTTGAAGTAGGCATATGATAGTTGCTATTTCTTACTATTTGCATTTTACTATCATTATGAGATTTAGGTTTAGATTGTAAACCATTTCTATTTGCATGCATAATTGGTTGTGGATTACTAGCCTTCACAAACAAGGTTTTCTTCATATCATTTTTACCTTTATGTGGAGTATAACCTAATCCACTTCTATCTTTAGCATCTCGTTGCATGCTTAAGATATCATCTAATCCATGCTTACCTTTTTCAAATTTGCATACAATCTCTTGTAAATTATCAATTTTAGTTTCTAAACATATGCATTTCTTACAAGCATCTTGATTTTCTATCTTAGCATAGATTTTGGAAAAATTCAAACATATTTCTTGTATGCATTCAAAGGCAACTTGTAAATCTTCATAAGAGAGTTTATCAGAACTAACCTCATCATTTTCATTGTCTGAATCATGAGTTGCCATCAATGCGATCTGTGCTTCTTCATCCTCAGATTCTGATGAAGAACTGATGTCGTTGTCTTCCCATGCCACATATGCCTTCTTGTGTTTGTTGTCCACTTTGTCTCTGAATCCATTCTTCTTCCTTTGGATGTTTGGATAATCGAACTTGATATGTCCGGGCTTTCCGCACTCAAAGTATGTGTGAAACACCCTAGCTAACTGTTTACCCGTACGCAGTAAACAATGCTCACTAGGTTGTTTTCTACCTGGTCGGAATACCTTAGTCCATTGTTATCTTTCGAAAATAGTTGCTTAAGAAAATAGGGACCCATTTTAAACTTTTCATTTTCATTGAATAATTACTAAAATAGAGCCATGCGTCAGAAAGAACAATATATCAAAGCGTATAACAGTATGGTAATAAAGCATCCAATATACATCCATTGGTCCATCATAGCAGTCACATAGTTGTATATACAATAAGTAAGATATACATAACATGTACATAAGACAAAGTACCAAATACATGATCCAAAATACATAATATCAAAATGCAAGGGCTACTGGAACACTACTCAGTATGCCCTTGGCAAAAATCCTGACACCTAGCTATCTCTAGGTCCATCTCCTGTCATGGCCGCTCATGGCTCAGCTGGCGGCTCTTCAGCATCCTCGAAGTAGGACTCATCATCAGTACCTAAAGTCATAAGGCAGTGGGAATGAGAATGGTAGGTTCTCAGTAGAAATAACTTTAGTTCCTGAGTCTCGTCAAGTGAACATGCATACTAAACATCTACTGATTATTATCTGGCCTAAGGTTCTGAACGGCTTTATCTACATTACTAAGTGATAAGGGAACTACTCTTGCTTACTACGTTCTCGTGCTTTTTAACATTACGTTTACATACATAGCCGTCTCGAACGTTCTCTTGACGGTAATGACCTAACAGCAGAATCATATAGTACAGATATTCATACATCACAGAATAAACATGCTTAATCATGCCTAACAGAATGAACATATGCATAACAGAATAAACCTTCTTTTGGAATATATGTTATTCCCACTATAGCATTGCCCTCTTTTGACAATACTATGACGGAATAACCTCGCACCCTCAGTGTATGCCCTTTTTCGACCTTCTTGCGGTGGGCTTCCACCTGCCGTGTGCCCCCTCGGGACCCCTCGACAGTGGCCAGATATCGTACCCCCACCTTAGCTTGCCCTCTTTTGACAATGCAAAGGTGTGGTAACCGCACACCTCCAGGTATGCCATATCGACACCACCTGTGGCGGGCTTCCATATTCAGGATGCTTCTTTGACCTCCTGAAGTGGGATCATGGTTTGGCTCTCGTGATCACGACCTCAGAATTTTCAGCATGTGGCATTTAGCCTTTTCAGCATTTTCAGCAACAGTGTTCAGCAGTAATTCAGCATTTCTTGCTTTTCTGTACCTGCAGCATGTTATGACTTGTTTCCTATGATTCATTTCAGAATCTTTACTTATCTCATAGTTATTTCTAATCCTTTAAACTTGGCTTATCATGAATGCATGGAATGCTACATCTTATATCTCATACTACATGCAATTCACATATTCATCTACTGCATATACTTCACATATTCACCTACGGCATATACTTCATACATTTTAGTTATCAATCATAGCTATAGCATTGAGTATCAGATTATATGCCTCAAGAGGGGTTCCATAAAACATTCTGGTCTCAGGCCGCTCAGCGAAACTATGGTCCGCTCAGCGGTTTGAGCTCCTCGCGCTCAGCGCTGAAAACATTTCCGCTCAGCAGGAATCTTATCGCTCAACGATAAGAATCCCCTCGCTCAGTGGTCTGACAACTTTTTAAAATATCTCCACCGACTTTATCCTTTAAGAAAAACATCTTTTCGTCCTTATCTTTATCCACTTAGACCTCAGACCGCTCAACGGTAACCGCCTTCTGCTCAGCGCTCTGGAGTTCACGTTTGAAAATTCTTGATGCATTCTGCTCAGCGGCGCCAGAGGCCGCTCAACGATCACTAGGCGAAACTGAAAACTGAATGCATCATTTTCTCCCATTTCTTCCCCCTTGCTTCCATGGAACCTGCTTGAGTTTTTACACATAATAATCCTATCTAATCCAGGTCACAAGACCCTTCAGAATCATCTTCCTAAGCCCTAGCATCATTCCTAACATATATAAACATATATTTCAAGAATCATCACACATACACATAATCACATAAACACTTATCCACCATTAAGAGGTGAGGAACTAGAGTTACCCACTTCCTAAAGAGCCCTTTGATGATGAGAGAAGGATGAAATTAAAGCTTTGCTTGCTTGATTCTTGCTAGGAAGTAAAACCCTTGAAATAGCTATAGAACTTAGGTTATGGAAGCTTGGTGTGTTTCCTCCAAGTGAAGAGAAACTCACATCCTTACTACTTGCTTGTCTTCTTGATGAGTTTAAGAGTGAATTAAGATGATGAAAGGCAAAGGGTGATGGTGGTGGATGAGCTTTGGTGGAGCTTTGGAGCTTTAGGTTAACTTTGGTTTTACATGAAGAAAATGAAGAAGGCTTTGGTGGGTGTGTGTTTTCGTGGGGTGAGGGTGGGCTTCTGTGGTGATTTTGTGGCCTTTGGCCATCCATGTGCTCATTTTCTCTGTGTGTTTTCGGTCATGTTCGCTCATTACTATTTATGTCCAAAAGTCCTAAAAATATTTCAGACATACCGTTGTGACCTACTAATTTTTCTTGTTCATATTTAATTCTTTGTTGAGATATTCTCATATTTATTTTCATATTAATGTATTTTACAGACTCCTTTGAGTCGTGATTAAATTCTAAGAATAACCTAATATCAAAACGTCACCGGAAGCCACGAGATCGCAAAATTATTATTTTTAACTAATACGACAGGGATTTAAAATTAATACTTAGATTTTTACTTTATTTTATCTTATCTTTTCCTTATTAATATATTGTTAATTATTTATTAAGCGGAGTTTTAGTAAAGGGAAAAACTCAGGTTGTTACAATGTGAATATTTGAGAAGAAGATGAATCGTTCTTCTTTATGAATCTTTTATTTTGGCCAAATCGCATGCCTTTCTTTTTGAAAAATTTTCCAAGATTCTTAACTAAGAGATTCATGTTTTCACAATCATCATCTTCAGAATCTTCTTTATCAGAATCAATTTTTGCTTTTAAAGAAATTGACATGAAACAAATTGACATGTGTTTCTTCTAGTGTTGCTCATGTTGATCAAGGCGACTCAATTCCAGTTCGTGCTCTTGCAATTTTCCAAACAGTGTTGCTAGAGTCATCTTGGATAGGCTTTTCTTTTCTGATATTGCCGTCACTTTCGGTTGCCATATCTGAGTCAATGATCGTAGCACCTTTAGATTCAAATCTGCACTAGAATAAACTTTGCCAAGAGCAGGCAAATGGTTAATTAGATGAGTAAATCTCTTTTGCATATCAAGGATCTTTTCTCCAGGAAGCATCCTAAACATCTCATATTCTTGAGATAGAGTGTTTAGCTTTGATCTCTTAACTTCGTCAATATCCTCATGAGTGGCTTCTAGGGTATCCCAAATTTCTTTGGCTGATTTACATGAAGAGACTCTAAAGAATTTATCCATACCTAGGGAAAAAGTTAGGTAATTCATGGCTTTAAGATCATATTGGACTTTCTTTTTCTCTTCATTATTCCAAGCACTCATGGGTTTAGGTTCACTCCCATTTTCATTGGTAAGCATAGGCACGAATGGACCTTCTTCTATAGTTTTCCATACTTCTAGATCTTGTGCTTTGATGAAGATCATCATTTTGATTTTCCAGAAATCGTAATGATCTCCATTAAAGCATGGAGGCCTATTTACATTCAACCCTTCACTCAACATAGGTCTTCAGGATGCCATCTTATGGATCTTTACCAGTAAATTTCCTAAACTTGCGCTCTGATGCCAATTGTAACTCTAGATAGCAACCTAAGAGGGGGTGAATTAGGTTTCTCTTGTTTTTGACGGGTTTTGGTTCTTTGAAAGATGGTGAGTGTAATGAAACCCTAATTCCCAAATTATGAACAAGACCTACTAGCAACAAACTAAATAAATGAGAATGTTAAAGCAGCAGAAATTGTAAATTGCTGAATGTAAAGAGTGTAGAGATTAGAAAGATCACACCAGAGAATTTATCCTGGTTCACCTTCAACCACCGAAGGCTACGTCCAGTCCCCTGTTCTGATTCAGGGATTTTTCCACTATGTAAACTTGTGTTGTGTACAACCTCACAACCAAGGCACTTACACCGACAACTACAAGAGAACACAACTGTTCCCCTGGTTACACAATGCCCTCACCGAACACTACGGTGATGATCAGAAAACACACCGAAAACCATGATGTTTACAACAACCAAAAGATTGAAGAAGTTTCTATACAATGGCTTTTGTATCAATCCTAAACTCAGGGAAGGATAAACTTGAATAGAAAGCACTAATGATATGAAAGTTATGGCTCAATGCTTTTCTGAGTTTGGATTGAAAATAGACTTTGAAAATTTGACCAGAACTTGTAAAACTTGCAAGAATTAATGAAAATTTGTAGTTCTGATGGTGGGTCTTTGGTTCTGCACGAATTCTGCATTATATAGGCAGAGGTGCCTGTTCATGAACCAATGCTAGAGCATATGATGCAAACCAACGCATTGTTTCATGAAAAAGCACACCCATTCGAGCATGTAATTGATGAGGACATGTTCAAAGCCCAAGATCAAGAAGCCATAAGAGGACTAGGAGGACCTATGACTCGGGCTAGAGCAAGAAAAGCTAATGAGGCTTTAAAACAAGTCTTAGTTACAATTTTGAAGATTGGACTTAGCTTGGATCAAGATGAGCCCAAATGGGTTAATTATGTCATGGAACATGGTCCACAAGTTGAAGGGATGCATTCTACAATCTGATTGAGTTAAGAAGTTATTGTTTGGAGTTTTTGTTCATAATAATTGGCCAAAAAACGTGGCTGAGTTTATTTGAGCATAATTGGCATTTGTGGTTGTTAAATCATCCTTAAAGCCACCAATTAGTGTGTTTTCAGTTTTGTTTTGGATAATAAGAGCATCCAAACCGTGGAATAACTTAGAATTAGTCCATTGTTTTGCATTTAGTTGGGTCTTAATGGGCAGCCAATTGTTGAATGCTCAGCCATAGGT
>QANU01056757.1:23393-33703 GCA_003254905.1 Nissolia schottii | reverse complement strand
AGTGATGTACATTAATGATAAGTCTTCTTTTTTCTTTGTTCAACATTAATGATTAATGATGCAGTAACTCTTGTTTTGACAATATTTAAGAGTTTTTACATTTATGTCAAGTAAATAGAAGTGAAGTAAGTATTCAACTAAAGGTTTTGGTAATAAGTACTTCATGAATGCTTATTAAAATTTAAAGTAAAAAATTTTATTCAAAAAATGAAAAATTTATTTTATTCTTATATAATTAAAGTATTAAAAATCTTAAAATATTTCACTTAACCTTTTTTATTAATTTAAAGTTTAATTTTATTAATAAATATCAGATTAAGTTAACAAATGCTGAGAGCATTTTAGCATTTATTGAGAGTATTTGTTAAGTGATCTAAAATAAAATATTTTGATGCTTTTAATATCTTAATACATTAAACAATTTACATTTTTATTTTTTAATATATATTTTTGTTTTTTATGAATTTCTTAACAAATGTTGAAAGGATTAAAAACACACTTGTAAAAATATTTAATTTTGGTTATTTTTTTCGTTAATTAAAGGATTAAAAAAGATTTCTCTTATTTGAAAAGTTTGTAATTTCTAATCCGTTTCAAGTCTGCAATGCGCGGACGGTTTAATTAAAATTAAGCGGTGTCACTGTTGCTTAAGATTGTTATGATTATGAGCCTCTAACCCATGAGATGTGACAAGTAGGGGACACTGCTTGCTGGCACATCGAACGTAGCAAAACCATCACATCCTCAAATCAACTCTGGATAGACGCTCCAAGACTTCGCTAAGCATTCCCTTAATTTATTCGAAAGCGTACATTGATAAAGTGATTAGTGTTCGTTAACACTTTTTCAGTCTCAATAATCACGATTCCCGTTCTCTCTACTACTCCAATTAATTGTTTAGTAGGAAACACCAAATTCTATTCCTTTTGGAAGGCTGAGTTGGTGTCAGTGACAGTAGGTGAGAAGCATTTGAGTGGTGAGAGGGGATATTATTATATGAACCACCTCAACGGCTATAAAATATGACCGTTAAACCCAGAGCGGTAGGAAGAAATCAGGAATATAATGGAATAGTGAATTCCCAACTCTTCCCTCATATGCCAGACTCCCTATGCCCGACTGCCCCACCGCCATGAAATTGTGAAGCGCTTTGACCACTACAGGTTATAGTGTGAAACTAACACATCAACAATCCTCCATTCCACTACCGTACACGGCACTAGACAAAATTAATGACAATGTCATTCCTATACTATCTCTTGCACACCAACCCCCTCACACAATTATTATCTATCCTTCTGCTGGATTTCCATGGAATTATTACTTTAAAAATTCGAAAACTGATAGAATAGTAATACACTTCCTCATTCCACTTTTTTATTGTCATTTTTAATAAAAATATATCGTTTAAAAAAATTATTTAATTAACATTAAAATAAAATAAATATCAAATATATTGATAAAATTGACTTTGGACAATAAGTGTTATACACTGTGTGGTTGTCAAACAAATCAGTTAACCGTTTAATCCACGGATTAACAGATATAATCTTAACATATTTTTACCATTCATAGGCTACTTTTTATATGTTTAGTCTGTTTAATTATTTAATCATAATATAATTATTAATGAGGGTGCAACTTTTACTATTACTTAACCTTATTACTAGGCGTCACAGTTCGTTTCTCACCTTATTCTAGACTTTACTGACACAAGATCCTAATCCAAAACAATACATGTGTTGTTAGTTTATATATATATATATATATGTATATATATATAATAATAATAATAATAATGATAATAATAATTGGTGGCATGTATGACGTGTCACTTCACTAATCACTAGTGACCTAATTATTAATGAAAAATGTGCGATGACCGTGTTTAGCTTTGAATAGACTTGGATTGGAAGATAGGATTATGGAAGTCGCAAATTTTTTCACTAACACTTTGGTATGCTCCAAGAGGGGCAGAATTTGAAGGCAATTACTTGGCCTTATAATTTGGTTGGTTAGTGATGAAAATAAGACCAAAATGGTTGGTAAAATGCACCACAGGTTAAAGATTGGATTATGGAAGGATCATACAATTGGTCAATTAGATGGCACCGTCAAGTTGTTAGATACGTGAATTTTGGTCCCAAGTAGCCTAAATTTGGTGTGGAAAAATCAATGGGATTTGGAAACATGTGGCCATTTATGAGCCTAAAGAAAACACAGTTAGATGATACTTCATCCTTTCCTCTAGGGGTGAACATTGGTTCGATCCGACCCACCGATCCGTTGATTCGACCCAATTCAATCCACTTGGATTGGGTTGAGTCGGGTCGGAAGGTCGGATCCAGTGAATCTGTCATATTATATGAGTCGAGTCTTGGGGTCCCTATTTCTCAATCCAACCTGACCCGCCTACATATATTATTTTTAATTTTTAATTGTTAAAAAATAGATTTTTTTAATTTAAAAAATAGGTGTCTATTTTTTAAAAAATAATAGCTTTTTTTCTATTAAAAGATGGATTTTTTTAAAAGAAATTGAATTTTTTTTAGAAAAATTAGTTTTTTTTTTTTAAAAAGGGAGGACGGGTAATCCACATACCCGCTTAACCCGACCCGACCCGGGCAGGTGGCGGGTCTGACAGGTACCAGTAAAAAAAATATCAATTTTACCCGACCCGATCCACTCTACTGGTAGGCAGGTCAAATCGCTGACATGGGCGGGTTCTACCCGACCCGACCCATGTTCACCCCTACAGTTTTTAATGCATTTGGACGCAACCGTTTCATAATGTTGGTCCATTTTACTTTTTTAATTTCATTGATAATTTAATGTATTTAAATAGAATTGTATCCAAATACATTAAATTATCAATAAATCTTAAAAAAAAAATGAATTAACATTGGAAAAAATAGGGAGTATTGAATTGATCAAGAAAGATAGAAGTACATTTATTTATACTATCATTAAAAAGGTGTTGTTCAAAGTAAATTTAAATTGAGATCAATTGAAACATAATATTTTTCTAATGTTAAATGGAACCACTCTTTTCTTTGCGTTGCATGTTTAACTAGTGTCTGAACCTGCGCGATGCGCCACATGTATAAATATATCTCAAAAGTTTTAAAATAGTATCTAAAGCAACTTGTCAAGTTAATTTAATACTAATCACCAATGAAAATTATATGTTCATTTAAACAAAATATAAAACTCTATATGGAAAAAAAAAAGAAGGAGCGTAACTCAAACAAATTTGAAATGAGCATTGTACTACACGATATTTTTTTAGTAATAGTATTTTACATAATTCCCATTCAGTTAGGTGCTTCTTTGTGTCAAAGGGACCCATCCATTGGGTTAGCAAGGGCTATTCAACTATCAGTAATATGAAAAATTACATAGACAATAACAATTAGATAAACCATGCTTATAGAGACAATAACAAATTTGAAAAGTTAAACANGGACGGGGGGCAGGAGATTTGACCGTTGGGGGAGAGAAAGTGAGAGGGAGAGAAGATGGGGTACTTATAGTGAAGGCTATGTAGGATAGGGGGTATAGCCGTACAGGGGTAGGGTAGGGACGAGCGTGCGTTTGTGCGTGATGAGATGTGAACCGTTGGATGAAAGACAGTCCAGCCCATAAAGCCTTGATATGTGTGGTTGGTTACTTGCTGGCCACTGTGGGGGTGGTAAGTTCATTTGAGAAGGATTCTATAAAATAAAAATAAAAAATTAATTTTAGAAGATTTAGAGAGTAAAGTGAGTAATGATTTAATTGTGAAAATATTTATTTTATTTTTTAAAGTAAACTCTTTATTTTAGATGAAATTTTTTTCAGGTTAATTTAGTAGAAAAGAATTTATTTATGTTTAGATTAATTCTGATATTTGATGAGCTGAAGATTTGTTTTATACTTATAGTTAATTATATTTTATTTTTATATGTATATGTTTTGGGTTATTGTAATAGTAATTAAATAAGAATAATGATATAATTATATGTAATTGAATATCCATATAAAAATTATATATGATTGGATAAAAAAATTACACTAATATTATGTTAAAATTTAATCCTATAATACTTCTAAACTCATCATTCTAAAAATGTCATTTACATTTATAGGATGGGAGGATTTGCATTACTCTAACTAAAATGCTCAAGTTCTAATAAGTTGTATTGTTGATTTTTAAAAAAGAGAGATTACTATTTTGACTTTGCTAATGAGGGCCATTATTCTATGGTTAAAAAAATTAACAGTAATAAATTTTTATCCAAAATAATTTTTTTCAAGTTTCTAATACTCTTAAATGCGTTAAAAATTTAAAATCCTTTCACTTTAATTTGATTCCTTGTCCTAAAGACACCCTGTTATTATACACAGGATGAGGAAAATTTTGTTCTTTATATTTTGAGGAGTTTTGCTGAACAATTATTGATGTACAGAATTAAAGTGATGTACATTAATGATAAGTCTTCTTTTTCTTTGTTCAACATTAATGATTAATGATACAGTAACTCTTGTTTTGACAATATTTAAGAGTTTTTACATTTATGTCAAGTAAATAAAAGTGAAGTAAGTATTCAACTAAAGGTTTTGGTAATAAGTACTTAATGAACGCTTATTAAAATTTAAAGTAAAAATTTTATTCAAAAAATGAAAATTTTATTTTATTTTTATATAATTAAAGTATTAAAAATCTTAAAATATTTCACTTAACCTTTTTTATGAATTTAAAGTTTAATTTTGTTAATAAATATTGGATTAAGTTAAAAAATGCTGAGAGCATTTCAGCATTTGTTGAGAGTGTTTGTTAAGTGATCTAAAATAAAATATTTTGATGTTTTTAATATCTTAATACATTAAACAATTTACATTTTTATTTTTTAATATATATTTATTTTTTATGAATTTCTTGAAAGGATTAAAAACACACTTGTAAAAATATTTAATTTTGGTTATTTTTTTCGTTAATTAAAGGATTAAAAAAGATTTCTCTTATTTGAAAAGTTTGTAATTTCTAATCCGTTTCAAGTCTGCAATGCGTGGACGGTTAAATTAAAATTGATCGGTGTCACTGTTGCTTAGGATTATTATGATTATGGAGCCTCTAACCCATGAGATGTGACAAGTAAGAGGCACTGCTTGCTGGCACATCGAACGTAGCAAAACCATCACATCCTCAAATCAACTCTAGATAGACGCTCCAAGACTTCGTTAAGCATTCCCTTATTTATTCAAAAGCGTACATTGATAAAGTGATTAGTGTTCGTTAACACTTTTTTTCCAGTCTCAATAATCACGATTCCCGTTCTCTCTACTACTCCAATTAATTGTTTAGTAGGAAACCACCAAATTCTATTCCTTTTGGAAGGCTAAGTTGGTGTCAGTGACAGGGGGTAAGAAGCATTTGAGTGGTGAGAGGGGATATTATTATTATATGGAAACACCTCAACGGCTATAAAATATGACCGTTAAACCCAGAGCGGTAGGAAGAAATCAGGAATATAATGGAATAGTGAATTCCCAACTCTTCCCCCATATGCCAGACTCCCTATGCCCTACTGCCCCACACATAAAAAGTCCACCGCCATACCGACCATGAAAATGTGAAGCGCTTTGACCACTACAGGGTATAGTGTGAAACCAACACGTCAACAATCCTCCATTCCACTACCGTACACGGCACTAGACAAAGTTAATGACAATGTCATTCCTATCCTATCTCTTGCACACCAACCCCCCAAAATTAGTGTGAGACGCTCACACAATTATTATCTATCCTTCTGCTAGATTTCAATGGGATAATTACTTTAAAAATTCAAAAAAAATGATAGAATAGTAATATACTTCCTCATTCCACTTTTTTATTGTCATTTTTAATAAAAATATATCGTTTAAACATTAAAATAAAATAAAATAAATATAAAATATATAGATAAAATTGACTTTGGACAATAAGTGTTATACACTATGATTGTCAAACAAATCAATTAACCGTTTAACCCACGGATTAACAGATATGATCTTAACATGTTTTTACTATTCATAAATTACTTTTTATATGTTTAGTCTGTTTATTTATTTAATGCTAATATAATTATTAATGAGGGTGCAACTTTTACTATTACTTAACCTTATTACTAGGCGTCATAGTTCGTTTGTCACCCTATTCTAGACTTTAGTGACACTAGATCCTAATCCAAAACAATACGTGTGTTATATAATTTGTGGCATGTATGACGTGTCACTTCACTAATCACTAGTGACCTAATTATTAATGAAAAATGTGCGATGACCGTGTTTAGCTTTGAATAGACTTGGATTGCAAGATAGGATTATGGAAGTTGCAAATTTTTTCGCTAACACTTTGGTATGCTCCAAGAGGAGCAGAATTTGAAGGCAATTACTTGGCCTTCTAATTTGGTTGGTTAGTGATGAAAATAAGACCAAAATGGTTGGTAAAATGCATCACAGGTTAAAGATTGGATTATGGACGGATCATACAATTGGTCAATTAGATGGCACCGTCAAGTTGTTAGATACGTGACACGTTTCAAATATAGAAAGGAAAACTTTGCCTAGTAAGATGTTCTGCCTCGCTACTGTATAAAGCTCTGAGTTTTGGTCCCAAGTAGCCTAAATTTGGTGTGGAAAAATCAATGGGATTAGGAAACGTGGCCATTTATTAGCCTAAAGAAAACACAATTAGTTAGATGATACTTCATCCTTTCCTCTAGGGGTGAACATAGGTTCGATCCGACTCAAAGACCCGCTGACCCAACTCGACTGGCTTGGGTTGGGTCGGATCTGCCATATTATATAGCTTGAGTCTCGAGTCCTTACTTTTCAACCCAACCCGACCTGCCTATATATATTATTTTTAATTTTTAATTGTTAAAATATGATTATTTTAAATTAAAAAGTAGATTTTTTAATTTAAAAAATAGGTGTCTATTTTTTTAAAAAAATAATAACTTTTTCTATTAAAAAATGGATTCTTTTTAAAAGAAATTGAATTTTTTTTAGAAAATTATTTTTTTTTTAAAAAAAGGGAGGGCGGGTAACCCACAGACCCACCTAACCCGACCCGACCCAGGCAGGTGGCGGGTCTGGCGAGTACCCGTAAAAAAATATCAATTTTACCCGACCCGACCCACCCGCAGATAGGCGGGTCGGATCGGTGGCATGGGCGGGTCCTACCCGACCCGACCCCTGTTCACCCTTACTTTCCTCAATGCATTTGGATGCAACCGTTTCATAATGTTGGTCCAAATACATTAAATTATCAATAAATCTAAAAAAACAAAATGAATTAACGTGGGAAAAAGTAGGGAGTACTGATCAAGAAAGATAGAAGTACATTTATTTATACTATCATTAAAAAAAAGTGTTGTTCAAAGTAAATTTGAATTGAGATCAATTCAAACATAATATTTTTCTAATGTTAAATGGAACCACTCTTTTCTTTGCGTTACATGTTTAACTAGTGTCTGAACCTACGCGATGCGCCGCATGTATAAATATATCTCACAAATTTTAAAATAGTATCTAAAGCAACTTATCAAGTTAATTTAATAGTAATCACCAATGAAAACTATATGTTCATTTAAACAAAATATAAAACTCTATATGGAAAAAAAAANTCCAATCTAGGCTCATCCACTTACTACCTATTTCAACCAAGCTGCAACTAGCTGATATCTTCACTAAACCTCTCGGTCCAGCATCATTTAAAGCTATTGTTTCCAATCTTGGCCTTCATAATTTGTTAAACCAGGCCATGATTGTGGGGGGGTGTTAGAGAATGAGATAGATGATGTCTATTCATAGTTAGTTATGGCAGTTATAGTAGGTGGTTAAGTTAGTTTATTATGTAGCTTGCACCCTAAGCTTCCAAGCTGCTGTATATATGCAGGCTGCACATTTGTATTCTTCAACTTAATGAATCACTTGAGTCTCACTCAAGATTCCACAACTCTCAATTTCTCCATCTATCATATTTATTTATTTATTTATTGAGACTTATAGTTATAGGTGTTAAAATTCCACCCTTTCTTTTAGGAGAAAATTACCATTTTTTTTTTCTTTCTTATTTCTATTTCATGGCAGCTAACTAGTAAGTTTCAAACTGACGTATTTCAAACATTGTTTACACAGCCAAACATGGGGAAGGACTATGAAGAAGCTATTTAGGTACTCCACAGACTGCTGAGGTAAACTGACACATTGGCACAATTCAAAAAAAATATATATATGATACAATGAGCCTTGGGCAGTTCCAAAATCTTCTGCAACCAAAAAGATAATAGCAGAGTGTCTATTATAATTGTGTTATAATCATCTGCAGAGTGACATTTCACTACGTCATCACTACAACCCTTCTGGTCCTTCTGATTTCTGTTGGATTTTTCCTTTCTTTTATTTTTATTATTAATTCTTAAGGCATTTTCTTGATCCCAATGAGCCATTAGAAAAGGTAAAGCAATGCTAATTTGTATAATAGAATAAATAAATTGCAAAAATGCTGCAGTAGCTTAACATTCTAGTTTATAGTTTTATTTGTATAGTTATTCCAACATGTTTCAGATAATATTTACACTTCATCATGCTTACCAAACTTCTTTTAGATAACAAAATAAGAAGGAGAAAAAAACACACACACACACACACACACACACAATTGTAACAAATCATTTTAAAACGGGCAACTGACCAATTGAGCTAAGGTTTGTAGAATGCTTGTTTTCCTATCTATCTCTGTCATCCCTTAGTACCTCCTACAAGGGAATGTTCTTCTCTAGTGCATCATTAACAAACAGAAGTTTAAGGGAGCATTTGTCTACAAAGATGTAGACAATATTATACTTTATCTTTACTCTGTTCTGTAGCTTCATCTATATTATTTATTGCAGATTTAGTGCTTTCAAATAAACACGTCTTTTAAGACATTGAAAATCAAGTTATTGGATGGACTGAGTGCAAATTTGAACTCTTTCTTGAAGTGGTAGGCTATATTTGAAATCTTAAGACAACTTGTAAATCAATATTAGTGGGCTCACTGCTAACTACTGCTAAATGCTAATTAATTGATAAACATATGGAGGAATGTTTTGCTACTTACTTAGCACTCTATTAGAAGCCACTAAGAGTGGTTCCTTCCATACTTGTAGGTGCAACGCTAGTTGTGTCTGGTGAAGGATGACATTTTTCAAAGGATGCTACAATCTTGAAGAAGGTGCATTCGATCTGTTAGGCTACGGCTTGAGAAACATCTCCGGGAGGTTTAACACCTTATCTTATTTGAACAACTATAATGCTATATTATTGATTCAGTTTTTCCTTTCTTTTCTAGAAACCACATTAGAATATGTTGTGAGCTGGGGACTTGTGATTTCATTTGAATGACTCTTTGCAATTGTCAAGGTGTGAGACTCTCATTTTGAATAATCAGTTAAGACCTGCTGAATATGAGTGAGAAGAGGGGAATTGTACCCTAGATGTTATTAGAAAACAATAGGGAGTCAATATTCAGCCAATTGATGATGAAACATGTATTTATTATTTTAAAGAATATAGTGAATAAAGCATCATCACATTCCATTCAAAGTCACATTCAATTACTTTGGTTGTGTTTGATTATTTGGAGAAGGATAAATCTTTGTGCAGAATAAGAGCAATTAGAGATATCTAAGACTTGTTCCATCTCCGTTGTCCCTTACTTGCAGGGCTTCAAACTAGAAATACTGAGCATGTCTTAGGCTTTGAGCTTTTACAAGTTTCTCAACAATTCTTTTTTCTTTTCCCTTGTTTTCTCACGCTACGCAGTTGGAGGTATAACTTTGAGTGCTTTTATTGTTATTATTCAAAAGTAATTTTGCTTTATATGATGGTGAGAGCATGTTCACTTATCATTACTTCTGTAATACCTCCTGAGATACAATTGAATTATCAATAGTTGTTAATACTTCTAGTGTGGAATAGCAATATAGTATGCCAAGTTTCAATAATTTTTTCTAAACCTTACTTTTTTTCCTCCTCATTTCATTAACTTCTATTTTGTAGGAAAACTTGATCATTATTAAAATTTACATTTGGATTTAATTGTATAGGTCGATGTGCTTGTCTCATTGTAGAATAAATTGTAATTCCTTATGTAGCAGCTATTTGCTTAGTGGTGTATAGCCTTTAATTGCATTGTAGAGTAGTATAGAGTGATTGGAGAAATACTTCTCTGGCTTCTAATGGAATTTATTCTTCAGGTAATGTTTCCATATACTCTACTTGGAACTAGTGAAAATTGGACT
>QANU01056757.1:11028-23308 GCA_003254905.1 Nissolia schottii | reverse complement strand
GTGGGGGAGGGGGGGGGGGGGGGGCTAGCTACAATGCACTTGAGGATATGGTTGCACAAAATGTGAGTTTTTGAATCTTATATCAGCATTTGATAATGTATGGTAGCAAGGATTAAGAGTAGCAACAATGTGAATAGACTTATAATAGAATATTTGATTTACATAGACGGATCAAGGACATTTAGAACCCTGCTATGTAGTTTAATTTGGCCTTTCTTTTTGTTCAGAACTTTGATGCAGCTGTTGGAGGTGTTACAATTGTCACAAACAGGACAAGGTATGTGGATTTTGCTTGGATGTTTTGGTATTTTGTGTTGGTAATGAATTATAATCTATAGTTTGTGTTGGTATTAAGTTGGATATTTTGTGTTGGAATGATGTTGATAATTGGTTTATTGACCTTGGGATAACTAGCTTGTTGAGTTTACTGCTCTTACGATAAATCAAATTCATAGAGGTTAGTTAAGTTTATTACTCTTATGATTGAATTATCTTGTAGGATTAAATAACTAACAATAAAGTTTCTTTATAGAAAGAGAAATGAAGTAAAAGAAATAAAATATAATTTATAAGCTAAAAATTCAAGATTTTGAAGTATTACAAATGGGAAATCAAATAAATATTAAATAAATATTAAAGTAGTTGATAATTGGTAATATTAATTAGTTCCCACGTACAAAATTAAAAAACAAAAATTGAAACTTAAACATAGCAGCAGTTGACAACCGCTGCAAAAACAATATTTAAAAATTAATGGTTAAATATAGCGGCGGTTTTGAAGCGCTGCAAATCCATTGCGACCATTATTCCCGCGGTTGTTGAAAACCGTCGCAGAAAGGTTACAGAATTTCCGCGGTTGGCTGCTCAAAATGTTTTTAGCGGCGGTTTTAACCGTCGCAAAATGCTTCTCTAAACTGCTGCAACATTTACCTTTTCTTGTTGTGTATTCCACGCTCCATCATTTTGGCCCCCACCTACCTCATGAACCTTAACTTCGTGAAACCGCTCATACTGCTATGTAATCTATTACCATGAGCCAAAACAAATAAGCACCTCAAAACATTTTACAATTTTAGAATCAATAGAAAGTGGAGGAAAGAAAAAAAACTGTAAATAGATGGATTCTATGGTGTCAAAGAAAAAAGAATTGAAATGAAAATTACTACCTTATAGAATTGATTTTCAAAGAAAATTGATTCTTTGAATTAGATAAAGTGTTGTATTAATAGCATGTCATAAAAATAATGAGAATAATGCTAGAAAAAATAATAAAAGAGATAGGAAAAAAAAAAGAATAAAGGGAGAGATGTTATTCTTTACATTAAAGGTGTGTAGTACAATGGGCATTCAAAACACTATTTATAGGGTAAGAGTAAGAAATAAAAAAAAGATATATCAAAACTCAAGATATCTCACGACATCCACCTAAAAATAAGTTATCTTTTCGTAATAAATTGCAAATTTTAATTTTACGTTCTATTAAATTTTGGTTTCTGTTTAAGTCCTCCACAAAAAAAAAAAATTGTCTTAGTCTCTATGTTAAGTTGAACTGTTAAAAGATGACGTGATAAATAAAAGTTCGATGAATTTCACTATAATTTGGTCAAATATATTCAAACCAAATTCTAACCATTCTAAAATAGATCAAAAATGGTCCTACTCGAATTATGGATCAATTTGACAATGTTAATAACTTAGTTTGACTATGTTTGATCAAATCCACGTCATCTTTGTAACACCCCTGCTAACTGCTTACGCTATAGTCGTAAACAATACTCACAGTATTATTAACTGCTTTGGTTGGGTTACTTCTAACCCTAATATTTTTCTTTGCAAATATTTCTTACTTGAAAATATGAACTGTTTTAAAAACTTTTCCTTTTCTTTACTGATTCATAAACTATGAGTCATGCGTGTTCAAGAAGATATCTATATAGATATGCAACCGATAGAGTCTCGAAAGGACTTAGGTTATAATAATCTGTTGGAATCCTCATACAAAACATCTCATGAAATATANTATATATATATATATATATATAGACACACACACACACACACAATCACATGGTAGAATATGATTACACATATGATTAATAATACATATTATGCACCAAGAGTTAATGACCTATCTAGACCAGTTAACTGTACAAAATACAAGACATTCATTGCCCTAATGCGTAGATGTTAATCTGGCGGCTCCTCGGGAACCTCCTCCTTGAAGATCTTCAGCCGTCCTACTAAGCTTCGCCCCCGTCAGTGAATTGGTCATCAGCGGAACCGTCGTCCCTTTCTAGTGTACAACCTACTTCGTATCCTTTAATAGCAGAGCTCATGCCACATACGCATTTAGCATAAACATATTTCATATAAGTAATGTAACATCTTGATTTTTCTTAGAGAAATAATCGTAAATATAAATATCAAATTAATTTTCTAATCATGATTAGAGAATAAAGATGGGAAATTATTAGGTAGAATATCCCTAGGAAATAAAACGTGTCGCGGTAGGAAGTTCGGCAGACAACCGTACAGCTGTTATCCGCCGATGAAATTTTCTGACGCGTAAGAGGTGTCCGTGAAAATACTCCCCCGGAGAAAAACTCACAAACACCTTTAAATATTAATACCCTAAGGTAGGGGGAATTAGAGGATCGCAATGGTATAAACGGAATATTTTTCGGGTGACCGTGCGTGACGCACCGATACTGGGAGCGATAAAACACGAGCGAACTGGAACTGGGAGGGAAGTGAAATTTCAGCAGCTGAAGGAGACGGCTGCACGGCTAGGAGAGGAGATTTTTATCCAAAAATAATCCCCTAAATTGTGCTTCCAAATTTCCCATCACCATACCTTTCTTACACATCACACCAAACACATCACTTAGCCATACCTACACCCATACCTTCTACGATTCATCTAATTTTATTAAATCCCAAAATTCAATTAAATTTCCCTCACCTTCAGCCCCCCAAAACCGAGTCCCCTCCCCCAAAACTCCAAGAAAATTTTCATCTCCCACATCCTCCATAAACATACACTAAGCTAAGCCTCAAGAACACCACTTAGTCTTCAAGAAATCAAGCACTCTTGCCATCCCCTTCCACCTCCCAAAATCGAAACATAGCCCCAAAGTCTCCTCATCTTGGTTTCATTTTCTTCCATCCACAATCAAGAGGAAAAACATCATCACCCTCCTCCTTTGCTCAAAGTTTTTCACCTTGAAGAAAAATGATCTCAAGCTTTGGAAAACATCAAGGCTAGTGGGACTTCACTCCAAACTTCCCTCACCAACACCAACCTTCTTGACAAGTGGGTAACTATGCATAAATCACCTCCTTGGTGATCTATTTATGTGTGTTGTGAATATGTGATAAAATGCACATAATATGTGTTTTATGCCTTGAAATAAACTTGCATGTGTTGTTAATGATTTGATGAGGATAAATATATTTTTACGTTGTTAAAATTATGGGTAACATAGGCTAGGCACCTCCATTAGTGTTCTTTTGGTTTATGTTTATGTATGTGCATTTATGGGTTATATGTGTTTATGTTTATGTGTTTTGTTTCAAAAAATATGGTTAAGGTTTGATGATGTAAAGTATAGTTAAGATATTGTTATAGGTTGAAAGCTTGAGGAAAATGATATATGTTTGAGGGAAGAAAGAACATGGAGAAAAGCTTTGATGTTAGCTTCGGTTAGGTGCTGTACGCACCAGAGCGCTGAGCGGCCAAGAGGGCGCTGAGCGGCCTGGCGCGGTACAACACCTTTGACCGAAGTCAAACCTCGCGTGGTTGAAGGGCCAGGGCATATCCCTGAGCGATACCTCATTCGCTGGGCGATATGACGTGGACGCCACGTAAGAGGATAAGTCTGACTCAGGATCCTTGGGAGTCGAGCCGGTGCTGAGCGAAGGAAAACTTCCCGCTGAGCGATTAGAGCCTGTGGCGCTGAGCGGAGGTACTCATCCGCTGAAGCCTTAAGTGCTAAGCGGAGGGTTCCCTTTGAGCTGAGCGGCTTGGAGCCCGAGGGTACTGGTCAGTTTTATCTAGGCAGAAAAGATGATGTAAGGAGGGTATGTGTATGTGTTGTTATTGTATGAGCCACCCACCAGGTGCAATGAACGAGGATAGAGCATAAGTATCGAGTCTTGCATGCATTCATGTGGCAGTGTTGCCGCAGGGCTTAGGGCAACCATAGATCACTAGAATTGAATGAACTAATGTGCAAAGATGGTAACTTAAATTAGGGAAAACAATTAAGTCTAAAGATGGGCCCCGGCCACAGAGGGTCAGAGTAGTCCAAAGATATGACATAGTTATATAATAGGAACCCCTCTCTTGGCATGTCATACCTGACAAGCCCCTCCCCGGCCGTACGAGACAGACTGGGTTATGATGATGTTACGCAGAGAATGATCTGAACGCGGGTTTCCGCCCGGACAAGAGAAAAGAAAGTAAGGAGCGCTTGAGCTTTTATGTCATGACATTTAAAAGACAGGTAAGATGTCCACGAAGTTCGGACATAAGAGAGAAAGAGAGATTCAGTCCACGAAGTTCGGGCTTATGCCTTAAAGTCATCCACGAAGTTCGGATGCAGATGATTAAGTCGTCCACGAAGTTCGGACGTAATTGAGTAAGTCGTCCACGAAGTTCCAACGTATACGAGCCTCACTCTCAGTGTTACCACACGTCATAGCTGGATAAGGGATGACGATCCCCCAGTCTACATGGGAGCGATGGCAACCCAGCAGCGAAGAAGGACGCGGCCACCGGCGCGTAAGAGTAACCCCTATCCCCTTATGTATTACATTTATGTGCTGTTTATATAAGCTGTATGATTATATCTAATTATGTATGGTTATGTATATATGATTATAAATGCATATTGGGTAAACCGTCTGTGAGACACGTACGAGAAGGACATAGTAGCACCGCGAGTCTGGTTAATAAGCACGAGAACTTATTAAGAAAGATTAGATCCCAGTCACCTAGTAATTAGATAAAGCTGCCCAGGAACTTAGGAAAGAAATAACTGGTAGGATGTCTAGATGCATGTACACTTAGAGATCTCCTGGACGGCCAGAAGCATAATTGAGTAACCAGATCCCCACTACTCCATAGTTGTCCACTGAGAACCACCGTTCTCACCCCCACTCACTTATGGCTTCAGGTGAGTTAGATGACGACCCCGCCGAAGAAGCGACGGATCCTCCGCAGCAGGTTTAGGACCGTAGACCCTGAGACAGGGGAGGAGGTGGAGCTGTGGTCAGTACTTGTGGTGAACCGTCCCACACCCCTCCGAGTTGCACCACCGGCTTCCCCAGAGCCAGCGACTCCCACCAATGGCGAGCCCGCTCCTTACGAGAAGGACGTGGGGGTTGATCTAGTTTCTGTGAGGGTGCGACCGCCCAAGGCCTACCGATGAGGTGCACGGATGATGACGGCCTGAGACTACCGCCGCCAGTCTGCACCTCGCACTCCCTACCCCGAGGCAAGCCCGTCCCCCGGCCCACGAAACCCGCCAGATGTACCTGTGCCCTCATCACCCGAGGAGGATTATCCCATGAAGATCGTGGAGGAGGGAGGAGGACGAGCCGGAGGAGCCGGAGTAGGAGGACGAGCCAGAGGAGCCTGAGCAGGAGGACGAGGAGGAGGATCCAGAGGATGATCCGGAGGAGGAGCCCAGCGAGGATGAGCCAGAGATCTGACCAGCCTTGTTCCTAGACCCTGTCATCAGTGATGACGCCTTTTTGCCAGTAGCCCTAGCTATATGTGTATTGTGATGTATGTTATTTTGTAGCCCTGACAATATGTACGGACTAGGATATGTATAGTCCCTTTTGATGTACTAGTATAGTATCTGATGCTGATAAGACTCTATGATATGTATGTATGACTTTCTGACACATATGGCTTTAACTGTTGGACCCACTTGGTACTGTTTACTTTACTGCTTATGTATGTACTTGTACGACAGACGACACTCGTATTTATTTGTTATACGACTATATGGGACTTATGATAGTTCACACGCATGGCTCTAGTCTGATGCATTTATGTTTAAAAAGAAAAAAAAATGGGTCCTTATTTTTAGTTAACTCAATTGTTTTCCGAAGTAAAGTAGGGACTATCAGTATTCCCACACAGCAGATAACAACCTAGCAGACGCAGATTATGACTTAAGCATAAGCTGCTAACCTAGGGTGTTACAAGTAACCATCCCTATATACAGGGTGGTGAGGGTCCGACCCTATCGACGTAACCAGGGGTGGACTCGTACTTCCATATCCTTTTATTATGGTATCTTAACATGTCTTGTTTTCATGACTTTCTGTAGTTCATATCATATCTTAACATGTCTTGTTCTCATGACTTTTTGTATTTCATATCGTATCTTAACATATCTTAACATGTCATGTTCTCATGACTTTCTGTATTTCATATCGTATCTTAACAAATCTTAACATTTTCCCTATGTTCAATTATGAACTTTCCTTGTTTACGTGATTATCTGTCTAATTATCTAAGGTTGTCATAACATTCTAATGACAACCCGTTCCTCATGATGCATAAAGTAAACATATAACATCCATACAGTTAATCACATATAATCCTTATGCCTAACTGATGGTACCATGGTGCTTGTTGGGATCTTTGTACCTTTGAGATGTTCTTCAGTCGCTCAACGATCTCCTTGGGCTCGCTCAGTGGCATTCATTCGAATGACCTGAATATTTTGCTCCCAGGTCAATGATTCATTCAAATGACCATGCCTTAGTCATTCGAATGACTTGAATATTTTGCCCTCGCATTAATGAGTCATTCGAATGACCATGTCCTAATCATTCGAATGACCTGAATCTTTTACTTTCAGTTTCGTAAAATCAATGATTCATTCAAAGGACTGTGCCCTAGTCATTTGAATAACCCAAGGTCTGGAAGGAAATCCATGAGCAATCTTGCTCCAAAATCCTTTTCTCACTGACCCAAAGCCTTTCCTTTCACCTTTTCTGTAAGTTTATCAAAACCTAGTCTTCTCTCTTTTTGAAAACACTTTCAAGATCATGATTTTTATATTAAAAACACTAATTCCCTTTAGGTATGCTTCAATCCCAAACAAGGTACAGATATGCATCAGCAAACTTCCAGGCGATCAATAGCAACATAAACAACATACACATAATAACAATCACATATAATCACTAAGGTAGTGATTTTGTCAAGATTACCCACTTGCTAAAACTATTCCAAGAGCGTTGGGCTTTTCCTAATATTTTTTGGTTACGTCAGCGTAACGGCAGAGTGCACAAACGGAATGTATTTTGGAGAGAATAGATGAATGAAAAATGAAAGCCACTGGTGGCTATTTATAGCCACAAGGTCGTGGCTGATGTCTTCAAACTTAACCAATTTTTTGCCAAAAAAATAAAAGAAAAAGAAATGAAAATAAGATGAGGTAAGGATGCTTAGATGGCTAAGGTTGTCATCTTTGACTTGTTAACTTTTTGACTTGTGAGTGTATGTGTGTGCGCGCGCTGAGGGCCGTGGCTGATGGCTTTAGCCATGTGGCCAATTTTCAATCATGTTTGATCGCGTTCGATCTTTAACTATTTGTGCACGGATGTCCTAAAAATTATCTGGACATACCATCATGATTTAATAATTTTTTTAATAAGGAATTTATGTCAATCTAAGGTATTCGTAATTTTACTTTCGTAAAAGTGTATTTTACAGATAACTTTGATGCATTGTTAAATTTCAGTGATGGCCGAAAATCGGCCCGAATCTCGCGAAACTCTGCGAGATCACAAAACCATTATTTCGACTGACATTTTTAGAAAATAAATCTTATGAATAAATTTTTCAGTCTCAATAATTGTTTCGTATTTATTTATTACGCGGCATTCTTCGTAAAATGAAAAATCGAGATGTTACCATCTTTAACCTAAAGACTTTACTAAACTTATTAAACATTCAATACAGTGGGGGCAATTTAACTAGTGACATCTCGAGTGTAAAATCAAAATTCTCAAATTTATAAGGAGCAAAAATTGATTTGAATAAAAAAAATTAATTAAAAAACAATTTATGCTCTAATTCTCCCACCTTGTTCCATCTTCCCTCTTGGCTTCATCATCCCGCACTCCCCAACCAGGAACCCTCGCCGCCGGAGACAGTGTCGCCGCCATCGCCTCCCGACGTACCTCCACCGTCACCATCGCTGAGGCTGTTTTGTTTCTTGGGTCTTTTTGGGGTTGCTGCATTGGAGTTTGCGGCTGTTGGGGACCGAGCAACTGGCTGTTCCATTGGACGCTGAGGTTCGGCACCAGAGGCTGTGACCCGTTACCGGCTGGGACTGTGGCCATGGGGGGTTGAAGGGTCGGAGAAAAATTCTAACTTGGAACCAAATTTGGGGCTTCGATTGGTGGTGTTGTTATTTTAGCAATGCTTCAGAGGGTGCAGTTGATGATGTTGTTTCTCTGTTAACGCTTTGGATATTGATGAGGCAGCGAGCTACGTTGAGCGACTGCACCGTCCAGATGTGGACCAGTGCCTCCATGACCGACGGTGATGGTGGAGGGTTGCCGACAACAATGGTTCCTGGCTGGAGAGTTTGGAAAAAGCCACCATAGATCTAAAATATGGAAAGGGGGGGGGGGGGATTAGGCTAGAGCATAGATTAAGTTTTAATTTTTTTTTTCTTTGTTAATTTTTTCAGCTTTAGTTTTTATTTTTAATTTGTTAACATTAAATTTAATCAAATTAACCAAATTTGATGTTATATTTTAAATTTAAATTTTCAAAATTAAATTAATCTCAAATATTTTGTTAGGATTAAATTAATGTTAAATTAAAAATGTTAAAACCAATTTAGATATTTACTCATAAATTAGTGTAAAAGAAAAAATGATAATAAACTTTTTGTCTTTTTGTAAGTAGCTTGTTACAAAGTAGGTGATGAAATAGGAAAAGTCTTGGCGCACCATTAGTTTGTCCACCGTACTACCAACACATGTATCTTTCTCAGTGATACATATTTTTCTGTACTCACTCTCATGCATTCTATTCTACACTCCCTAACTCTCACTCAGAATTCCATCCCCAATTCTCAGCTTGTGATTTTTTTCCGTCTTAGGTCCCCGTTCTCTCGCCACCCCTGTTATCTTCGTTCCTCATCATTATCATTCTTTGTCCCTCATCGTTCTCCTTTGTTCTTCATTGTCATCTATTAATGATTTTGATATGTAGATTGCAGAACCCACTCCAGAACGAATCGAAGCCATGGATGAGGTGTTGTGTTGTTGTTCAGCTCGTCATTCTCTCACTCTCATTTGGATCTAGAGAACCGAATACGGAGTTTGCTTGGATTAGAAACCCTTAGCTCAACCCATTATTGTTGTCATCTTGCTTCTTCGCCACTCCGTCCATCGTCTTCGTTGTTGTTGTTGTTGTTGTAGCTTCGTCTCTGCTGTTCATCATCTTCGTCGTCGATTTCATCATGCACACACCAGAACAAATTGATAATATGTTTGTTTATTTTTACTTAAAAGTTTGTTTGTTGTATATTGTTATGTTTATTCAAATATGTATTAACAATTGTTTATAAGATTGGGACGCTAATATTTGTTCATGTTTGTTTATTTTTACTACAATGTTTGTTCATGATATGTTATTATCTTTGTGTGTGTGTGTATATGTATATAATTAGTTGTTTAAAAGACCGTGACCTTAATGATTGTTCACTTTATTTTTATTAAAAGGGTTGTTCATGATATATCAAGTGTTTGTTTAGAAGTTTTGGTCATTCTTATACAAAGTAAATTATATCAATTGGGCATTTTGTTCATGATTAGTAGCAACTTTTGTGTACTTGTTTTCTTAATGATTGTTTATTACCTTTTGAAGGTTTGTTTACGCAAGAACAATAAGTTGTTTATTTGTTTATTGATACTTGTTCACTTACACTAAAATGTTTATTTATTAGGGTGATTCAAACAACTCTAGCAGCAATGTGTCAAAAGAGGGAATGTTGTTTGCTTATTTGGAACAAGTTAGAGAATTTTACAATAACTATGTGTTGTTCTCTTTTGCCAATGTATTGGATGAGCCTTGGCGATTGGAGTTGCTTTCAAAGTCTTTTTTTTTTTTTTTTTTCTGTGGCAACAACTTTCGAAACATTCTTTTGATGCGGTTGGTGCCTTTTTTGTGGTGCATACGAATGTAATGGTTTGATTCGTTAGAACATATCAAAAAAAAATTATAGAAAATATGCTAACATGATTGGGTTATATGGAAGAAATTATTATAGGTGTTTGAAAGAATTGTTTGACTATTGTTAGCATTTTACACAAAAGTATGATTACATTTATTTGATTTGGGATGAGTATAGAATCTGTAGTACATGATAGATGGGGAATGATTATAGATGGGTCATATGCTACAAAGTTCATGAGGACAAAATATCAGTTAAACAATGAACAAAGTTTTGCACTCATTGTAACAACCTAAATTTTTCCCTTATGGAGATTTCGCTTAAATCCTAATTTTGCTTAATTAAAAGCGCATTAGAGGCGATTATTTAGACTGAGAAAATTATTTAGAAAATTTATCTCTTTCAAATGCCAGTCAAATAATTGTTTCTTGATCTCGCGGAGTGTCGCAAGGTCTGTGCTAAATTTTGCTGAAAGCCGGGACTTCGGTAGGCACCTAAGGTATCTGTGAAAATTACCCCCGGGTAATTTATTCACGAATACCTTAACCTGACATACTCATATGATCAGGAAAAATTAATCGATCACGACGGTATGTCCGGAATATTTTTGGGACAACCGTACACGAACGATTAAGGACCCAAACGCGATCAAATATGATCAAAATTAATTATATGACCCATGGTTATAGTTAGATGCATCCCCCTATATATAATAATGATAATAATAATAATAATAAAATGTTAAACAACGACCAAATGACCCGCTGTTCCAAACGTAAGTGTATGTGTGTGTATATATATATATATATAATACAATAATATATTTTGTATATAAAACAACAGAACGTAAATATATATACACACACACATATATATATATATATTATAATATAATATAATATGTAGTATATATAATATAATAATGATAATATAACATAACATAATAATAATTGAATATATATATACACGTCCCAGGGGACGTACATCCCCTGGCAAGGAAGAAACAAATTATAGATATAATGTAATTAAAATGGATTATATATAATATAATGATATAATGGTAATAAAAGTTAGAAAAGATCAAGCACAGTGCTTGTCTTTGACTTTGCCTATAAAAGGCAAGCCCCTGAGGCATTCTTCGTTTTGCCTTCTGAAGCAAGTTGTTTCACTTGCTGTTTCGTTTCTTTCTTTTATTTTGTTCAAATTCGCGCACATCACGGAAGTGCTACCGGACTCCGGAAAAATAGGATGAATACGCCTACGCGAAGAGGATATTTTTCTCTTCATATCTACCGGTTCAGAATTTTATTTCGAGGTGGGTAACTCTAAGCCCACTGTCTATGTGATTTATTTGATGATTAATTATATGCATCTGTGCGTATGTGAATGAAAAACTATTTTGTACAAATGATAGGAAACGAGTTAGGGAGGTTAGATTTTGATGATTTTGATGTTTGGAAACCATAACTGTACTGAGTGGATCACTGTGGAGATGAAAATGTTACGCGGAGCAAACCCCTGGAGAATTCACTCTCGGGGCGATTTTTTTACTGTGGGATTCGAATGAATTCCCAAGGGATTCAAATGAATTCCCAAGGGATTTCAGTCGAATGCATGAGCTTTCAATCGAATGAAAGCCTAAGCAGGATTTCAATCGATTGCATCCTCGTGGGATTCGAATGAAAGAATCAATCGAATGCTAGAGCTCCAGTCATTCGAATGCCTACTGAAAACTGGTATTTTTAAAGGTTCTATGGGATCCAACATGCATAGTTATGTATACCTTTATGTCCTATGAGCATGCATCATGAGGAAAGGCCGTCGTAAGAGTTAGGACGACCTTAGATAATTAGAAGTTCACGTTAAAGTTTAACGAAGAGCATAATTGAACCCTAGGGAATAAAGCAGAGCAGAGGCGACGGATCACCAAGGATTCGGACGGCCTTAGCCAGAGTCAGTAGTTATATGATTAGGAAGATCCCTATTCTCTTGGCACGTCTTACAGACACGCCCCTCACCAATTCAGCAAGATGGATTGGTAAGAGCAACGCAGGTAGAGA
>QANU01056757.1:0-10732 GCA_003254905.1 Nissolia schottii | reverse complement strand
AGACGAATATTATGTCTTTAGCAGTAACGTAAAGTTAATGAGCACGAGAACCTAGATAAGAAAGACTAGATCCCCAGTCACCTAGTAAAGTAGATAAAGCCATTCAGGACCTAGGCAAAGATAATAATCAGTAGGGGTATTAGTATGCATGTAACTTAGAGGTATTCCTGGGTGGCCTGGAAGATAACGGAGTAATGAACGATAGATACCGCGAGGAACTCCCACTGAGAACCTACCGTTCTCACCCCCACTCCTTATGGGTCCAGGTATGCAAAGCGAAGGGATCGACGAGCGACCGCAACAGGACAGTTCCCGGCCAAAGCCAAGTGAAGACCTCAGCAATAGGTTGATAGATATTTTGTACTAGGATTTATGACTATTGTTAATTGTTTGTATCATTATTTATTAATAAGCAAGGTGTAATTATCTGGTGGACCTTGAATTGCGCTTATATGTATATTTATATTTCTCCTGCTTGTCACTATCTTAATTAACAGGTACGTTAGCATTTGTACATATATGTTTTCTTGTTCACACACGGCTCCTAATTTGCAAATGGATACAGTAATAGAATAATTTTCAAAATGGTCTATATTTTCAAGTGAGGAATATTTTCCAAGTTAAAAGTAGGGGCTAAAAGTAACCCCACCAAAGTAGAAAACAACCTAGTGAGCATTGTTTACTACGTACGGGTAAATAGTTAGCTAGGGGTGTTTCACTCATCATGAAAAAACTCTTACAATGACTATGAACAAACTATGGAACAACGATAAATAAACACCATTTTGTTTTCATGTGTTGTTCCAAGTTCTGAACAAACTGGTGATGCCTTCAGAACCTTCTTTGCACTTTTCCTTAATGTAATAACCTTCTTATCCGATCGAGAAATTTTTTGTACATCATCGGTAGGGGATTTTTGAAGTCCACAGAGATTTCTTCACTGCAACCTAGCTCTTTTTCCGTGGAGATTTCCTCATGACAATAAGGATCTTTTTTCTTGGTGCCATCTACATCAATAATCAACTTAAACATGTAGAACAAACAAACAATGACAAGCAAATTGAACAAACACTATATGAAGAACAAACAAATAGTTACAAGCATATTGAACAAACACAACTTCTTTATAAACAAACTTTGTGAAACCAATGAGCAAACTAATATAGTTAAAAACAAACATATATCACTATATGAACAAACAGTGAGAAACAACTGAATAAATTGATGAAAACAAAATTTGAGAATCTAATGAACAAACTTATATAAATATATGAACATATAGTATAACCAAAACAGACAAAAATATAAAAACAAATAAACAAACACATTCACACAATTGAACAAACATTTAAAAATGATTAAATAAACTGAATAAACCCACATCCAAATCATCAACAGTAAACCTCCAGTCATTTTTTCTCCAAATCATACAATGTTGTTCTCAGTAAACAAACCCAACACACACCCAAATTTTCAAGAAACCCCCATTCATTTTCCCAAATCCTACATTTTTGTTTGCACTAAACAAACGATATTTTCTATTTTAACAAACTCAATCCTTAAAATAATACTTTTTTTAAAGTACCAAAAACAAATCCTCTTACCTGGGCACCTTTCGGAGTTGTTCTTCCACCGACACTGTCTTACATGGGCGGTCTTCAGAGTCAAAGTCGAAGCCGTTGCTCTTTCTCGTCTGTCGTGGTTCCGTCGTGAGTAAGAGGAGAATGGGTTTTTGTTTGGTTTAAATTGGGGGAAGAGAGGAGAGAGAGAGAGAAGTGCGTGTGCATGTGTCGCACAATTTCTTTTAATTGATAGGTGAGAGTGAGCGATTGAATAAGTAATGAGAGCAGATTATGTGTGAGTGTGAGGCCAACCCGTATAAATGTTCCCGTTAATTGTACGGTGGCAACAATTTTGTTGTACCTAGCACTGCTCAACCACATAACATAACTCAAAAGTAAAGACCAAAGTTTGGAAGCGACATATTACAGCACGTACTCATACTTAGGCATGCCATAGCCCATACCCTTTATGTATTTGAGACAAATAGACACACACACATGCCACCTACTGCTTACCAAGACAAAACTAAAAAAAAACGCTTCATCCTCTGAACTCCGAAGCCTCTTTGTATTGTACCAAGTTGAACCCACTTTCAAACCTGTGCAAAATAAAGCAGCATAGACCATACCATATTAACCTTAGAACTATATCTTACACTGGTAATAAATTCTAACTCATTATTCATAGCCTCCTTCCTCCACAGTGAGAAAATGCAACCGTCTCATTATCAATATAGTTCCAGGAAACAAGATGATTATTCAGAGTTCAATTTGACAGAACGGGCAGTGAGAGCTCGAATCAGTAGAGAGAACACCAAGTTAAGAAGGCACTCATCATCATCATACATTAGAAGCTTCGGAGAAGACACAAGGTCTTTTAGATCAAACATAACCATTTCTAGTACTACTGCTTCACCAGGGTACCCATTTAAAGGTATATTATTATTGCTTTTTTTACACTTCATCGATTCAAGGAGTTACTAATTTTTCTTAACTCCCACTTTCACCTAATGTTATTGCAGATGAAATAGACCCTTCAACCTATTCTTTCACCACTGCTCTTAAAGGTACCAGAGAACAAACTTAAGATTGATAATTGGCACAATGAGTTACTAACGATTTGTTTGGTTTATTTTTTTTTTTAATTTTCTGTTTCTATTTCCTATTTTTTCTATCTGTTTTCTATTTTCTTTTTTTTAGAGTTTTGTGAAGAAAATAGCAAAAAGTAGGAACATGATTTTTTTTTGTTTGTTTTGTTTCCATTGTTTACTTCACAGTACATTGAAAAACTGGAAACAAACTAAAAGCAAGAATAACACAAACCAAAGAAAAATAGTGAAAAGAATACTGAAAATTAGGAGATGGGAAATAACAATAAAGATTAAAATAGAAACCAAACAGAATCTTTTTCCCAATGAAATTGCATGGTGTGTCCACTGCAGGATTGCAAGCAAGGTCTGTCCACAAGAGCTGGGAATGCTCATCCCCAGATGGGTTTGCTTTGAATCCAAAGTGGAATGAAGCAGAGAAGTACATATGCAACCCACTTTCAGGGGAGGTACCAATGGAGTGTTTGTCTTCCAAGACTCTTAGAGGAAGGTCGTTTAGAAACTCCGCAGCAAACAGAACCACCATGTCTTCAAGACATATTCGGACAAAGCCTCTTCCTTACAGTTATACACAAGAGGATGTGGCTCTTCAATTTCACATCCCAGGTTCACATTCTCTTCATTTGCAATGTTGTTATGCATTTTTCTGCTCTTACTTGGAAGAGGGAGTTCCAAGTGGCCTCACAATTCTACCTACTTGGCCTCTGCTATGTGTTGTGTGCAGAAAACGGAAAGGAGGGAATGACAAGAGATGCAGGCACTCAAAGTGCACTTCCTTGTCCTATTAGTTCATGCAGTCCCAGCACTGGTTTAAGTTCATCATCGTCCATGTCTGAAGACTCAACTAATTCAAATGCCATCACGAAATCTGAGGTGTGTGCCAGATTTTCCTCTCTCTTTTATTTTCCAGATGAATCGCCTGTCCGGTATCCAGAGCTTAGCTTGACTAATCCAAGTCGACCCGGGTCGCTCACCGGCCGTGACGGGTGAGTCTCCCAACGGTGATAATTGCGTACACAAGGTCTCGAGTTCGAGACCTTGCTTTGATTGTTTGGATGCACTTTGTCAATTCTTATAATTGATTTTGATGCACTGGAATCGATTTTGCCCATTACATCTTGTTTGGTTTTTCATTTGAATGTATCTTCAAAATTGATTCGTGACTCAATTAATTTCGGATGGGAAATGTTTGTTTTTTTTTTTTGGGGTGAAAAATGATTCAGTATATTTCAATATGTAATTATAGACCTAAAATTGATTTTTATTACTATAAAAGAAAATTATAATTTTGTTAAACTTACTTTCAACCGAAACTATTATTCGTAAAACACTTTAAAACACTTTTGACTAAAATTAATTTCATAAAGAATCAATCTTTGAAACGCAAAATCAATCCATGTTCGGTTAGGATCTAATATATTTCAATTAAGGAGAAATTCTTACATCTTTGATGAAGAAATATTTTATCTTCATCAATCATACATTTCTGCCCTTCATTCCTCTCCCACTTATGTTTTCTCTCTTTTCTTTGCTTGATTTTAACAACACAAGTCTAGTGTGTAATGTCTTATAAGATTCAATACTATTAATTAATATTATAAAATTGGTTTTTGTCACATGTTTGACGTAATATAAAATAGTATATAATCTTATACGGTTTTATCCAATTTTATCCGATAATTGTCGCATTAACTTATCATGTCTCCTGAAACCTGATTAGACATGACAGTATTAATATTTTTTGCTCAATCTAAAATTATTCTTTTTTATCTCCTCCTTCCCTTTACATCATTGTGTAATCGTCAATCATCATCATTGCATTCTCTTTTCGTCTCTCTTTCTCTCTCTCATGGGTAATTTTTTTTGTCTCTTCTTCAAATCTAATACCTTTTGCAAATATCAATTAAAAAACAACTCACAAATGTCATGTTCATTTCCTTTTTCAATTATCAATTTGACTTAGAAATTAAAAAACAAACCATTTTTGGAGAAATTTTTTTTTTCTTGAATGCAAAATTTGAGAACTTTGCTTTGGATGATCATTTGTTTTTTACGAGTTCACATTTTTCGTGTGATTAAATTTTGTTTGTCATGCATGTAACCTATATCTGACCATTGCTAAAGTGATAATTGTGTCTTATTTGTCAATTTTTGTTCTTAATTACTAGAATATTTTTTTTATGCATTGTGACAAAGGTAAATCATTATTATATATTGGGAGGTAGAAAAAATAATGATTGTTAGCCTTCTTAACAAAAAAGAAAGAGAGAAATGTTTTTGACATAGGCGTTGAACATACAATAAACCCTTTTTGATTGAAAAATTTGTGTAGTTTTATAATAATTTGTCTTAGAAGTGTAGAATATCATTTTAAGTTTATCTATTTTTTCCCAAATAATCAAGAGAGATTATGCTTCAAAAAGATGTTTTTAAATTTTTTGTTGTATTAATTATAAATTGATACTACCAAGATTGAATATGATAAAATCATATAATTATATGTGGTACACCAAACAAATGATAGTATATAAATTTATACAACATATTTTTTATACTATATTATCAAGTCTTATACTATCATATCTAATACTATTAGGTTTTATTATATACGATGTACCAAACATGGCCTAAATGCTTTAGGGTGTAAGAAATGCTTCTTCATGAAGGATGAAAGAATGACACTCTGATTAACACCATAAACTTAATTTTTATAACAGACGAAATTAGTTTTGAGTAAGATGAAATATTAATATTTTTATGGATTAAATAAGTTTTTGTCTTCTAATAAATTATGAATTTTGATTTTGCACCTTATTAAAAAAATTATTTGAGTGCTTGATTTTTTTTATTCCTTGATATTAAGTTGGACGGTAAAAAAAAACACGAAAAGTAGGTGGGCTGCATAATAATTTGGTCAAACCTAACCATTGTCAAACCGATCAAACTAGTTTGAACCATGGACTAGTTTGACCACAATTTAAACTGAGTTTAACCATGTTTGACCACAATTAGTTTGACCATATTTGGACAAATTACAATGGACTCACCAATCTTCTGTGCGCCACATCATCTTTTAATGGTTTAACTCAATTTTAGAGACTAAAACCAAAAAGAAAAAAAAATTGAAGACTTAAAAAAGATTTAATAGGATGCAAAATCAAAATTCACAACTTATTAAGAGACAAAAATTGATTTAATCCTATTTTTAGTGCCTGTTTATAACCATTTAGTAACATAAAATTGAATTCAATTCCACTAGAAATTGGATTATTGTGTGAATTGAATTGAATTCTTGCGTTTAGAATGAACAATAAACTAAAGAATTGATTTAATTGTGATAATTGTGTTTAGAATTCATACTATTTTCGAAGATAAGAGAATCAAAATCTAGTAGTGATAATTGGATTATAACCTTGTGGGGGGCAGTACTAGATATATTGGTCCCTCTCTCTGCTTCATGTGCACATGGCACTTTAGTTTTGGTCCCTTCATACTTTCCCCCAAGTTGTGTGCTGTCTAAAACATACACTTGCACTACGTACCAAAAATAAACACAGTTTTCAGTGAAGAGTGTGTTTTGTTGCCAAGTTGATAAACAAGTCCAAAATTAACATTTTCAATCCACTCAGTTCTCTTTCTTGAATGATTGATTTGAACATAATTGTTCTATCCTCTTTCAATCTAGCTAGCTCTTCCACTTCCCTCATATCATCGAGCATTGTAGGGTCACTAAATGACAATGCCTGCTCACGGCCGTGCATAACCTTCAATAAGAACATACACAAAAGGCTGTATAGTTAAGAATGAGATTGAGTTATTTATATAGCATAAAATGTGTATAATGTTAGATAATTCCCTGCATTAGTGCAGTGATATATGGAATCATAGTGTAGTAACGCAAGGAAAAAAGTGTATCATAGATCAAAGTCAACTGAACTACAAAATTGGCCGATAAGTACTTTAACTAAGGACAATAGTGGATCTAGAAATTCAAGAAATTCAATTGAGGGGATAAAACTAAACATATAAAATTTAATTACAGTGGTGCTAAATGGCTTGACAATTTTTAACTCGAAAATGGACGAAAGAACAAGCGGTAGTTATTTAAAGTTGAAAAAAAAATAAAATAAAAAATAAAAATTAAAGGTAAATTGATGTCGATTAATGTTTAGTTTTTTTATTTTTTTAATCATAGATGACAAGATTGGTTAAACATATTATATCTCCTCCCGAAAAGTTGAACACAATTCCTTAATCATAGCGATATTTAAAAATGATATTTGAGATGCCCAATAAAGAGAATTTGACATTGATGTGTAATGCAAATGCATGTGCAGGTGCAAATGAAAGATAAGGAAACATGCGAGACAACAAAGGAGATAGAAAGAGCAAAGAATGAGTGTTGGAAGAAAGATGAGCAACATTGCAGGCAAGGTGGGTGCTTTTCTTGGATAAGGCAGAAAAGGCAGAGAGAGAATGAAAGACAAAGAAGGAACAATATATTTGTCACTCATTTCAAAGTTTGCTAAAGAAAGATGCTGGAAAATTAAGGAAAGGGCAGCCAAAGGGTATTCAGAAATGGGAGTTAAGCTCAGCTTCAAAGTTTGTTTTAACTTTTGACAAATATAATGAAGAAATTTATCTTTTCGAGACACTTATTTTATTCTTTTTTTGTTGGTTTCATAAGAGGCCCAAAGGCTCAAAAATTTGCAGCCAACCATTCAATTTTTGAATGATGCATTCATAGAAGAAAGGATCCAAGAAACCAAAAGATGATCTTCTTGTAGCCAGGGATCACACACTTCAGAATTGATGCCTCATTCAATTTATCTGCAATTGGGTTTGTTAAGAATAATTTATGTTAATGATTGTAAATGATTTGATTTGATTTAATTATAATCTTTTAAATATTTGATTTGATTGTAATTTGTCTTTTGGCCGTTGAGTTTTCAGCCTATAAATAGACCCTCCATTGTAATGAACAACACTCATAATACCGTTATTTCTTGTTCTCTGTATTTTCTCTGTAGCCTTTGTTGTGTCCTTTTACTAGTGTTAATCAATATGTTTAACATGGTATCAGAGCCATGGTTTTCACCTTGAATTCATATTCCCGTTTCCGCCTATTTTTTTCCCTTAACCGCCTCTGCATAGTCTTGATGTTGACTTAATCTGCCTCCGCGTAGTCTTAATTGTTGCCTATCGTTGTTGCCTTTGCTAGTTCTGCCTAGCTCTCGATGTTTCCTTTGTTGGTTTCGCCCAACTCCTGATGTTGCCTCCGTTGTTGCCTTTGCTGGTTCCGCCCAGCCACTATTGCCTTTGCTAGTTCCGCCTAGCCTTAGTTGCCTCCGTTTTGTTGGTTCCACCCCACTCAGCCCTCCGTTGAACCATGACAAGCTTAAAGCTTGGGGAGCTTTAGCTTGAGGGAGGGTGTTAAGAATAATTTATGTTAATGATTTGATTTATTGATTTGATTTAATTATAATCTTTTAAATATTTGATTGGTTGTAATTTGTCTTTTGGCCGTTGGGTTTTCAGCCTATAAATAGACTCACCCTCCATTGTAATGAACAACACTCATAATACCGTTATTTCTTGTTCTTTGTATTTTCTCTGTAGCCTTTGTTGTGTCCCTTTACTAGTGTTAATCAAGATGTTTAACAGTGTCGAAGGAGGTCCTCATGATGAGCTTTACTGCTTTCGCAGATTGCGTAGTGGAAGATCTTGTAGTTGATTTTGGTGAACCTTGGTGTGATTCCTTGTTGAAAGCTTTTTACCACTCTCGTCGTTTAATAATATATCCTTCTTTACAGCTTTCAGATCCTCAAGGGATCCAATTGCAGTATAGTCGGGTATAGTCGTATCCACAGGGAGTTGCAAAAATACCATTCTTGAGTTTGTTAATTAAACAATAAAGTGAAGGATTGATGATTTGATATTTAGATAAATAAATAAACAACATAAAAGATAAATGGGCAACAAATCAGAGGTAGATCCGGAAGCTTGTTGGGAATTGAATCCTATTATAGTTTCATGCATCCATTTACTCAATACAACAGATTTATCATTTCATTGATTCCTCGCCACCAGTTCTTAACTTGTTCATCGCTTTCGCGCATGAAAAGATCATCAGGTATCCTTTGTTATGCTGTCACTCTCGCGCACAAACTTAACAAAGTACACCAGCGTTATTCTAGATGTTAAAACGACTAATCCTTATTCCAGTTACAGCAACTAAGAATTAGATGAATTGATTTAGTTCCAACTTATGATGCCGCTTTCGCGTGCAATCAAGCAGTTTAGAATCATGCTTTAGGAAGCTAAGCTAAAACAAGCATTAAGAGTAAAATCATTCAAGCAAATCATAGAAACTGATAGATTCATATGCAAAAGTTATATGGATACAATCATACTACAATATCCATCAAAATCCTAAAAACAAGAGGATTAAAAATCCATCTTACAAGAGAATCTCAGAGGCAAGGTTATGGACGCTTACCATGACACGTTCTCATGCTGTCATGACAACGACCTCTGTGCTTCCTCGATCACTCCTGGCCCCTTCACCGGCCTCCTCTTTGTTGCTAAACTAACCTAAGCTTTGAAATACAAATGAAAATATAAAAGAATGAAGTTTCAATGAGAGAAGGGATTATTCAAAGTGAATGCCTCGGCCTCCTATTTATAGGCCAAAATCTGGGGTCACCGCTGAGCGGTAATGTTCCTCCGCTAAGTGGTGCAATGATGACACCGCTGATCGGATAGGTACTATCACTGAGCGGTTTAGTCAAAGTGGCTCCTATTGGTTGCTTTCCTGACAGATTCCTGGCGGCGACAACTAGCAGCGGCTGTAACAGCTGGCGTAATAAATGCGGCGACTGTCAAGTTGGCCTGGTGGGTACAATCGCTCAGCGGCTAGGGTTTACCGCTAAGCGGTGCTTCTTTGATGGCCGCTCTTTTGGTCAGTTGTGGCGGCTGCAAGCTGTCAGGCGGCTGCAGGCTTTTTGCAGGGGCGACGCCAGGCTGTGGCGGCTGCAAATGGCTCAGGTGGGTGCGACCGCTGAGCAGCCTGGGTACCTCGCTCAGCGGTTCTTGTCTTTTCTGTGCTGAGCGGCTTGTAGATACCGCTGAGCGGACTCTCACCTGATTATGTCTTTTGCCTATTTTGCCCTTTTGCTCCATTCTACTGGGATTATTCTTTAATTAATATGCTTGTATCCATGTTTAGAATATATTATAATTCCTACAAAATTGGGAAATTTAGTCAGATAATTCTTTAAAACATAAGCAAATAGGTGCCATTTCATTAGGTGAAAATTGTATAAATTTGGCACTTATCATTCATCCGTGGATCACTTTGTAGTTGCTGATACCATGCAAGGTTCTACATGAAAACTTCACCAACATTGATCCCCACATAGTTAACAAATTAAATAAAGTCATCTGTGGCCTTAAACAGGCACCTCGTGCTTGTTTAATACCATCATCCTTGATGGAAAAACACCATTTTACCACTTATGGAACTTGCCTATGAAGAATAAAAAATAAAATGGAACAATAACACAACACCAGAGTTAACTTGAAAATTTCAAAATCGAAGAAAAAACCATGACAATTGTCCAAAGACAACAAGAGAAAACACTATGTGAAAATTCTTACAACGCATGTAATTAAATCGCAACCACACACGACCACAATACACCTACACTCTCCAAATTCCTCATTTTTGTATAATTTTAGTATAGTTCAAGAGAACGGATGCATATGGGTAAAATAATAAATTCTTTATAAAAGGGGACCAAACTCGTTCAGAGATCCACCCACATACATACACACACGAGAGACTCTGAATTGAAGAATAGAGAAGGAGCCAAGAGTTGTCCAAGAAGCACGGGTGACACTCACCATGGCGACGTGAGAACGTGTCATGGTGAGCGTCCATCACCTTGCGCCTTTGATTTCTTCTTGTAAGATAAAAAGCTTCCATGGCTATGGATCTAATCCTCTTATTGTTGGGATTTGATGAATATTATGGTTTGATTGTATCCATCTTAACTCTTT
>QANU01056716.1:0-14204 GCA_003254905.1 Nissolia schottii | reverse complement strand
CCCTTCTCCCCTTCAAAAAAGAATCAACAGATGTGGAAAACGACGAAGCAAATGAAAATGAGAATGAGAGAGAGAGGGAAATTTTACCTTTTCCTTGTGGTGAGAATTGAATGCAGAAAAGAGAGCTTAGTACAAAAAATTTGAAGTGTTAGAAGGAATCCAGAAATGGCAGAAACTGAGGAGAAGAAGGCGTTCTCTGTTTCTTCATTGCGAAGCTTTGTTTTCTCTTCTTTTCTTCTTTTAATATTTTTTTGGCCGTACCTTTTTCTTTCGGCAACCACTTTTTGGACAGTATGGGCTCATCATAGGCAAGAAGCCCCAAGTGCAAGGGCTGATATAATTTAGGGTGTTTCTATCTCTTATAGAATAATTTCAATTTCAATATAGCGCACGGAGTATTTTTTACCTTTTTATGGGTTCAAAAATAAATTATTCCAGATGTGTGGTTGAGGGGAAAATATTAGAAATGTATGGTCTCCAGTTCTGAATTTGTCAAATGGTGTGGCAAATTCAAAACTTGTAAATATTTTTTTTTAACAGGGTCTGAATTTAGATCAAATAATATGTATAGGTCTCCCAGAAGAATTCGCCCATGGAAATATTTACATTCTGGTACACATACATATTCATCTTTGCCCATGGAAATATTGGTCACTAGGTGCCTGTGTAGCGGTGTATCTATGGAGTGCCCTAATATTTTCACGGTCCCGAAGATCATACCCCTGTTGGGCAATGCCACTTGTACTCGCTCCATCGTCATTGCCCCGATGGCCCATCCACCGCATCACTCGTCTTTGCACTCCTCGTACCCCCTTGGGAAAAGGTTTCCCCTTGTACCAAGTCTCGGCGACGGTTGCCGAGGTGCATCGTGAGTGTTGTCATCGTCATCGTATAATGCATCCTCAGGCGACTCATTTAGATCAAATCTTACCCTAACCTCAGCGCCAGGACCTGACGGCCCAGAAGCACCTCTACGACCAGTCACACGTGTGTTGTCAACTGATCTTCTTGGTGATCGTTCGCGTCGCTCACATGATCTTGAAGAAGACCCTACATGGAAGGACCTTTTACCATATGAGTGTTGCTCATTGTACCCTTCACCAGGAAGAGGAGATCGTGTGTCTGGTCTGAATGGAGGTGGAGTGACTTCAACTGGGTATGGAGTCACTTCAACTTCATCGGCTGCATTTCGAGGCAGCTGCAACGACGAGGGTCCAGGGTTGAACAATGTGTCGTCAATTTCATTAAGTGGTTGAGTCATTTGTTCGCCTAGCCAAGCGTAGAAACCAGGTTAGTGAGCAAGATTGTACGAGTCGGTTTGGGGAACATGAGCAGATAAATCAGGCTGCGGAAGTGGAGCAGATACTTCATATTGGGCCGGCAGAGCAAAGAATCCTTGTTGGGGAGCCGGAACGTATAAACCGTGCGGATGCTCATCAATAAATTCATGTGGTTCATACACGGGCATTAACATGCGTCGGCAAAGGGTGGTATTGTTGCCACACTTCAGGTAGTTGTTGATGATCGTGGATTTGTTTAAGAAATCTACGACCATTAGCTAGATACCACTGCCAATACATATTAGTTGGTCTATAATCTGCAATTATATTGCCGACCAGGGCCACGCGGTTAACCCACATCTGAATCCACCGATGATGCCTCTGCACCCAGTTTGCACAACCCAATGCATGTGGATTTCCCCTCAGGTCGACATTATACGCGGATGCCAACATGCTGCAACTAGGCCCAAAAGGCACCGTCTGAACTAGACCAAATTATTGGAGCACGTGATCAGCCGCATGCCACTCAACAATCTCAAAGCATATTAGCGGGCATACTACTGATCACATTCCCCGTTTATTCTTCACTTCCCCAGGGATAATTGCGGCAACCTGGGGTTGACGATATGACTGCCATATAAACTGCACACAAAAATAAATCAATTACATTGAGTGGAATATTAATAAAACACAGTTGTTGACGGGAATATGTTTTGGGTGTTAGCTTATACCTCGTCTGGTGTCATATCGTCTATGGCATTTCTGCATTCCTTGACAGTAATATTGTGTGCATTATGAATGTACACATGGTCAGCCCATCTGTAATATATTATATTAATTCAGTTAATAATAATGAAAAATATCATGATCTATTAAACTAATGATAATTCAGTTACTAAACAATTACCTTGCCGCAAGGGGAAAACGAAGCTGGAGCGGATCATGTGGGGTTGGTGCAAGCATTGGGAACCTATAAAATGCCCATACTTGAAGGAGCACCATACAACCATTTATTCCCTTACAATTGGCGCGCGAAGCGCGACAGAGTGATCTTTGCAGCATCCCTAGGATCGCCGAACCCCAACTGTATCTTCCTAGGTCACCCAAATCTCGAAGGATGGCTAAGTACTTGGAGTGGATCCAATTGCCGCCCTTATCACAGAACAAAAAATTATCAAACTAGCGCAAAATGTATCCGCGCACATGCCAGGCCAAGATCTGCTGCATGTCGTGCTCATCAATGTCATCGCGGATATCGGCGCTAAAATGACTATTCAACCAGACCGAATTAATAAACGATAAGCGCATGTCCTCGAGACCAGGTGTAATGCCAAGAAGTTCCTAGCATAAATTTATAAGACCTGGTCCAAGGAATACAATTTGTGGGGCGGTTACGACATCGCCTTCTGCTGAAATTCCCAGTATCATGTTGACATCCTCCAATGTGACCGCACACTCACCGTGTGGAAGATGAAATGTGTGGGTTTCCGGTCTCCACCTCTCAACAAGCGCAGAAATGAGACCTTGGTTTATAGGAATTTGTGGTAACAAGGATGCTTGAAGCAGACCGACATTTTCCAGATACGGTTGTATTAGCGCATTTGGTGGCTCAATAAACCCGTGCCTAGTACGCAACCTCCGCGCACTCTGTAACAATAACGATTAACATTAGATTTTATATAATAATATGATTAGCGTTACAAAATTATATTTGTCATAATATTTGGGTTAGGGTTAGGGCTAGGGTTTAATGTTAGGGTTTAGGGCTAGGGTTATGTTCATGCCAATATATTTGTTCATGGTTTAGTGTTAGTGTTAATGGGTTTATTATGTTTAGGGGTTCATGGTTATGGTTTAGTGTTAGTGTTAATGGGTTTATTATGTTAATGGGTTTATGTTTATGGTCTTATCTTTATGGGTTAGGTTAGGTAGGGAGGGTTAGGGTTAGTGTTAGGTTATGGTTATGCTTAGGTTAGGTTTAGGGTTAGATTTAGGTTAGTGTTAAATATGGTTAATGGTTTTTACTTTATTAAAATGTCATTAATTAAATTATTTTTATATACTGGTCTAAATAAAATTCTTAACAATAAATCTCATACAAAAAATATTTCAAACAAATAAAAATATTCATTTCGATAATTTTATTTGCTGGCACAAGTTAGAATCTAAATTTTATCGTGCAAGGAGCATTTCTCCTGTGAAAAAAAAAAAACAAGAATACTTCTTTGTTTCTCTCTCCTCATAACTCCATGGTTCATGGTTGGGTTGAGCCAGAGAATACAAAGTAACACCAAAAAGGGTCCCCATATCTTTTTGGCTGTGGTGGTGACACATCCTTGAAATTCAATTAACCAGAGATAATTTTTGACCATGAAAACATCTAGAACCATTAGCTTATTATTTTAGTTATGTACTCTTTACATTTTATATTCACCGGTAGACTTATTCTTAGTTAATATCGTATTTTATAGTCACATATATAATCAAAATCTACATTTATTCAGCACACTAAGCATTTATTCTCTGCATATTATTCTCTTCTTGCCACTAAAGGTGCCATGGAGGTTTGCAAGGTCAACTCTAATAGGCTCTCTGAGCTCAAAGCATTTGATGCTACAAAAGCTGGCGTCAAGGGTCTTGTTGATGAAGGTGTCACAAAGATCCCAACCTTATTCCACCATCCACCGGATAAATATGTCAAGGCCACAAATTTAGGCAACACAGAACACATAATTCCTGTTATAGACCTTGAAGATGCTGCAAGTGCTTATGCAACAAGGCAAGATATCATTGGGCGAATAAGGGAAGCATCTGAGAAATGGGGTTTCTTCCAAGTGGTGAATCATGGCATCCCTGTGAGTGTTTTGGAGGAGTTGAGAGATGGGGTGAGGAGGTTTTATGAACAAGATGTTGACGTGAAGAAGGAGCTGTATACAAGGGATCAGATGAGGCCTTTTATTTATAATAGTAACTTTGATATTTATAGCTCACCAGCACTTAATTGGAGGGATACTTTTTTGTGTTACTTGGCTCCTAACACTCCCAAACCACAAGACTTGCCACTAGTGTGCAGGTATGCCCAAGTTTTTTGATGTTGCCTCAGATTCTTAGGCCCCCAAGATCGTGATATATTTGGTTCAATAATGTTATTTGCACATAATTATTATTATTATTATTTTTTTGTAGATACTATTTGGGCAATTCAGGAATCATGTATGAATAAATAAATAATTCAATTATTGTTACAGTGAATCTGCTTGTGGGAAATTATGAGATTCATGTTTAGCATAACTGGTAAATTCGGTTGGCAACCAATCATAGATGTGAAATTGTTTGATTGGATTCATACTATAGGTAAAATCCTCAGTTATTAACACATGATTCTGGAGGAGAAATAGATTAACTCAATAAATCTAAAAGGGATTGCCACTGGTATCCTGAATAAGATTCTCAGTGCAATATGAAGTCAGGAAAACAATTGGTGAAGGCAAGACAAAGCAAGCTACAAAATGAAAAGAAGGTTCAAAATTGAACATTCTATGTGAATCATAGGACACTTAATTTCTTGCTTACTGAACTTCGTGTAGGGATATACTACTGGAATACGGGAGAAATGTGATGAAACTGGGGGTTGCACTCTTTGAATTGCTGTCAGAAGCTCTTGGTCTTGACTCAGAATATTTGAAAGACATTGGTTGCGCCGAGGGGCTTCTCTCCCTTTGCCACTACTACCCTGCGTGCCCTGAACCGGAACTGACCCTGGGAACCACCAAGCACTCTGATAACTGTTTTCTCACAGTGCTTCTGCAGGACCATATTGGTGGCCTCCAGGTTCTCCATCAGGACACGTGGATCGATATACCGCCTGTGCCGGGGGCTCTGGTGGTAAACATCGGTGATCTCTTTCAGGCAAGTTCTTTGCTGCTCTTTTTTTGATGGAATGAAGCGGTGGTGTAAGCCACTCATGCATCATTTTGACACATAAATTTGAACAAAGATTATGACTTTCTACAGTTTCTTATGCTATCTAAAATGGACTCATATGATGTTTTCTTTTCTTTGACCCGCAGCTCATAACAAATGGCAGATTCAAGAGTGTTGAACACAGAGTTCTGGCGAACCGCATTGGTCCCAGAATATCTGCTGCGTGCTTCTTCAGCTCGGGTCTTAGGTCATCATCGAAGGTCTATGGGCCTATAAAAGAATTGTTATCTGAAGACAATCCTCCAAAATACAGAGAAACCACAGTTGCAGATTATGTAGCCTACTTCAATGCAAAAGGCCTTGATGGGGCCTCTGCTCTTGAACACTTCAGGATCTGATTTGGAAAAATGTGGCATTTGGGTGTGCTTTAGTTAGGCATCATTTGATTTCTTCCTGTCGCTTCAACTGTAATTGGCCAAGTCACATAGACAAATGTTGCCTGGTCTTGATTGGTGGGGGTATCCTAATGCTCTAGTGTTTTAATTTTATCTGCACGTTTCCCATTTTTAAATCACTGCTTTAATATTTCCTTACCAAATCATCAATTGTCCAAAGTGCATTACATGATTCAAATAGTACGTGAAAATATCAGAATATAATCTAAAAATCAAACAATCATTAGTTTTAGAATAATGTTATCCACGCACTCTTTTAGGGACATGTTGATATTTGTGAATCACAATTCAAGTAAATATGAATTTGAATTATATAAATATATTAAACATAGTATTAACTAAGAATAGAGATTAATATGCATATGTCTAGATGTTTATTGCCATTGTCAATTTCTCTTTAACTGGTTAATTGAATTTCAACTTGTGTCACCACCATAAAGACATGGGACCTTCTGGTGTTACTTAGCATTCTCTGTTACAAGGCTCTATTGAATCATTTGAATGCATGAACCCAACAAAGCACAAGATATACATTTGAATGAGAATTGGAGTGTTCTATACAAATACCACTATAGAACCTTAGAGAAGCTTCATAACATCAATTGAATGGTCTTCAAGGTATAAAAATTAATGTTAGTGATTCGTTAGTTTGATCAATACTCAATTTCTCCAATGGTAGAAAACAACCATTCTAATGTAAGAAATATAAAAAAATAAATAAAAAATTCCCCAGTCCCCATATTACTTGTTGCATTAACAAGTTGAGTGCTGATCAAACAAACCACTACCATTAAATATTCTTTAGCCCATTAGTTTATTCACCTTGTGTGGAAACCAAAGCATTGACTTTCTTTCATCTTCATTCATTCAATCTACCACTCCTCAATAGTACTTCACTTTGAACCTTCATAGCTCCTATCCATCACACAGAATTTGATTGGTTCACATATAGTTATAGCCTCTCTAAACATGGCGGCCACAAGCAAAGATGAGTTGAAGACAGAAGAAGCAGCTTCCAGTTATGACAGGATGAGTGAGATCAAGGCATTTGATGAAACAAAGACCGGTGTCCAAGGACTAGTAGAAAATGGTGTCACAAAAGTTCCAAACATCTTCTATTGTGGTCCACAACATCATCATGGTCATCCCTATGATGGTAATTCAGCCAGTGAACCAAATCCAAGCACCAATAGTATCCCCACAATTGATCTCACAGGAATCCTTGGCGGGGATCCTGTCTGGCGAGGCAGCGTGGCGAGGGAGGTTGGGCGAGCGTGCGAGGAGTGGGGCTTCTTTCAGGTCACAAACCATGGGATTTCAACACATGTTTTGGATGAGATGATCAGAGGAACTTGTTTGTTTCACCAGCAAGATCCCAATGTGAGGAAAGGGTACTACACGCGTGATCCCACCAAGAAGGTTCTTTATCTTTCCAATTTTAGTCTGTACCATGACCCTGCAGCGAATTGGAGGGACACACTTGGATGCTTGATGGCACCCCACCCTCCAAAAGATGAAGAATTGCCACAAGTTTTCAGGTTTGTGTGATGATATACACTAGTTTTAGCATTAACCCTTTTTGATTTGGACATTATGAGACTTAAACTTGATTAATACTAATGGACTTATGATTTACTAGTTTCTTAGCAATTAGGATAGTTTCTAATCTCTCCCTCCCTCCCAACACAAGATAAATGTCAATTTGATTGTTTTGGTATATATAGAGTCAAAGATGTACTGAAATAGTAAAAAAAAAAGAAAAAGGTTATTTTGAGATGGATGGAGTAAATTTGTTGTACTTTAATCCTTGGGTCCTTCCTTTTGTAGGAGTCTAGCTGTTTTGCCTAATTATGGTAGAAAAATCTTTGCTAGATTTAGATGTACCATTAGCCCTTGGAAATGATGGTATTTGAACTTGATTAATATATAGCTGATTTATGAGTTACTAAGGTTAGAGACCCTTTAAATTGTAAAACTGATCCACCCTTGATGAGTTGATTATTTGTATGTGTGTGTGTATATACACACACATACCTGCATGATGCAGAGATATTGTGATTGAATACTCCAAGAAAGTAAAGGAGCTAGCTTCAACTTTGTTTGAGTTGCTATCAGAGGCTCTTGGACTAAAAAGCTCCCACCTCAATGAAATGGGTTGTGCTGATGGGTTCCTAGTTCTGTGCCACTATTACCCGCCATGTCCTGAGCCAGAGTTAACCATGGGGGCTACAAAGCACACGGACAATGACTTCATGACAATACTTTTGCAAGACCAAATGGGTGGCCTCCAAGTCCTTAACGACAATCAATGGATTGACGTGCCTCCCATCCATGGAGCTCTTGTAGTAAATATTGGGGATCTCCTGCAGGTAAGTTAAGCAGCATTTTCATACAACTTTTTATGGTACTTTTAATTAGCTACGCTACCTATAAAGTACAGCATCATAGTTAACTCTCTCTCTCTCTCTATATATATGTGTGTGTATATATATAAAAAATGCTACATGTACACCCGATTTTATACATTTATACATACATCATTAATAATGCACAAACTTTATTCTCATGAGTGCAGAAACATTACAAACTGATATTCTCAATTATACTTAATTAAGTACACAAACATTACCGACATTAAAACACAAACTTTATGTATATAAGTATAAAGTGTATGTATGGTGTATATTTTTTGGTATATGTGTAGCAGAACTATATATAGATATGTATATGTATGTGCACATTTGGATTTCCGTTTAGGTGGCTCAAAATCGATTCTTAAGCCCTAAAAGTGAGAAGGGAAAAACTTTCACTTTTGTTGAGGCAAATTTTGTTATACTATATATGTTCTCTTTCTTTCTCTTAAAATTTTTTAGTTAAAAGATAAGAATCTCACGACAACCACACCGCGCTAATTGCAATTGAGAGATATAGTGAAATATTCAGATAATGAATGATAATGGTTCGAGGTCTTTATAAATCCTATATTGGAATCCCACATTTATGATTTGGAACTCAAGTCTCGTAACTTGCAATTAGACCTTAACGTCCCAGCCAATTGGTACTCAATGAGCACAAAATACAAAGGAGCCATTAGGGTACACAAATTAAAAGAAACTTATTACAAAAGGAACTTTTGAAAAATAATTTATGAACAAGTTATTTTGTATTTAAAAACATAATAAAAGAAATTTTTGTTTGTAGTATTTTGAAAAGTGTTTTTTGATAAATTAGATATTTCAACTTCTCAAAAAAACATAAAATTACTTTCTACGAAGTAATAAGTTGTATAACTAAATAGAACAAAAATTAAAAATATCTTTTGACTTCTGAAAAATTTAAAAAAAAGTCAAACATTGTGTCGTCTAGCTCTAAATAATCTCCTTCTGTTAATCAAGAAACTAATCAATACAAATACGGAATCACAATAGTGAGATGCAAAAATCCAAAAAAAATACTGGAACCCACCCGTAAGAATTTAGAATCTCTTTGCCCTCCTAGCCTATTTCAATAATTACCCAACGTCTTCCACTCCCCTTAGGTAGTATATAAAGGGTAATATTCCTCTCTCCCAAAGTCTCGCATAATCCTCTTTTCCTCTAAAAAGATGACTAACTCAACAATTAATATTAAGACCCAATTCATTATTTGGCCTGGTACCTAACATTAACTCATCCTACTTCCTAATTTCTTTTGGAAAGCATTAGATAGCTGTAACTTTTGACTAAATTCTCTTACCAAAATAAGTTCACATTGTTACTGTAATAATATTCTAGTTAATCCATGCTACTTATTAGTTGTATTGTTCTACCCTTGCGATTTGAACAATGATTTCCACAAATTTACACTAAAATTTTCAACCCACCAGAGTCAAAAGTCAATCGTATTTATATTTTATTTTATTTTTTGTGCAGCTTCTTAGCAATGACAAGTTCATTAGTGTTCAACACAGAGTTATAGCAAAGAGTCTAGGCCCAAGAATTTCAGTTGCATCCTTGTTTAGAACGGATGATGCACCGGGAGAGGGCACATCAAAAGTCTATGCTCCAATCAAGGAACTGTTATCGGAAGAAAATCCAGCAGTATATAGAGACACCACTTTGAAAGAGTTCTCAGAACAATATTATGCAAAGGGCATTGGAACTTCCACATTGTCACACTTCAAGTTGTGAGTTATGAAACAATATTAATGAAACTACAAGCGGATGGATGAGTGTTGAAATCATAGATGAAGTGGTAGTAGCATGTGCGCATACGGTTTTCATTCTGTTGTTCTGTTTTAGTGAGTTTACCACCGTGTATACCATCAAGTGTGCCTCACGGTAGACCACCTCCTTTGTATAAATCAGAATGAGCACTGTTAGTTGCTCTATTCATTCAATAATAACAGAATTCCTCTTCTTCTTCTTTTGCAAATTCGTTATGGTATCAGAGCTCTAATCCTTCAAAGCTTTGCTGTGTTTGCTTCATCATGGTGTGTGCGCAAGGTAGTAGAGCGAATGCTGCTGGAGGGAGCTCGAGCGAAGCTTCTGGTGGCGCTAATGGAGATCCGGCACAAAATCCGGCAAAAATCTGCGATCAGACGCGTGCTACAACGCTCAGGACGCGCTGCAATGACACAGAGATAAGTGGGCGCTCTAGCGCCTCATCGTTATGCGCTCCAGTGCCCTATACATGCTCCAATGCGCTTCTGAACGCTGTCTATTTCTCTCTTCACTTGTTCTTCTCTTCTTAGCCCCTTTCGCGCCACTTCTTGTACCAATACTCAATTACCTATGATTCTAACAATTCAATCACGAGACGTTAAACGCATAGGCTACTCTAGATAATAAAAACTCATTCAAAACGATGTCTTAAACTGTAGATTTCTCAATAATGCTCAAAATAGGATAATGTGCAAATCATAGCAATTAATCATTAAAACTACACATTTTTAAGATGCAATATTCAATTATAGAATAATTTAATGTGGGATAAAATCCCTGTATTAGTTAGTGAGACATGTGGCATAATCCTAAATACTACGGGATCGATACCTTTGAATTTTGTGGGGTATTAGAGAAAGCCCCTTATGAAAATTGTTATTTAATGAAGTCAGTTATGAAAATATTTATGAAATTATTTAAGAAACTCATGAAAAAAAAATTAGAACTACACGGGACCATAAATCTTTATCCATTACATATGTCATGTTGTATGTGTATGAATGTTTATGAACAAGTTAGTTATGCTATGCTATCAATTATAAATTAACTTGTTTATGTTATCATGTTTACGTCGTTTTCGAGGGAGTAGATCTAAGATAGAATTGTACATCAGTAACAACTCACATTGACCTTGGTATACCTTGTACGATCGTAACATAGAATAGGGTTCAGAGCAACAACTCGCATTGACCTTGGTATACCTTATATGATCGTAACGTAGAATAGGATTTAGACATGTAGAATAATTAGGGCAAGACCGTGAAGCCTCAACATAGGCATCCTGTGAGGACTAATATCATGTATCATGTAGATTATGGCCCCTAACATATGTTTTGTGGTAAACAAATTAAGTCAATACATGATTTCTCCTACTTCTGTCCACTTACAGGCCTTGCACCATCTGTTGAGATATCTAAAGGGTCCAGGTCAAGGAATCTTATTCTCAGCCTCATCTGCAATCAAGTTACAAGCATATGTGGATGCAGATTAGGGGGATGCAGGGATACCAGAAGATTTACAACTAGATTTGTTGTCTATCTAGGTCATTCTCTAGTGGCTTGGAAATCCAAGAAGCAAGTGACTATATCGAGATCCTCAGCAAAAGCTGAATACAGAACACTTGCAAGGGTCATTAGTGAGCTCACATGGCTAATTGCCTTGCTGAAAAATTTTGAAATTTGCATTGACACAAAATTAGTCTATTCGGACAACCAAGCAGCAATCTCTATAGCTACTAATCCCTCATTTCATGAGAGATCCAAGCACATAGAGATTGAAGGCATTATCAAACTCATCCATATAAATTCCAAAGATCAAGTTGCTGATTTATTAACCAAGCCCCTACCACTACTAGCTTTCTCTCATTTGCACTCCAAGTTGACAACACTAAATGTATACCTCCGAACTTGAGCGGCCGTGTTAGAGTAAATGAATATTTAATTCAGTTAGTGATTAGTTATGGTAGTTAGTAGTTAAAATTAGTTAGTTACTTTGTTAGAAGTTTCACGAGCTTCTCAAATGTACAGCAACTATATATACTATAACCCACTATGATCAATCCAAGTAATTCATTCATTTCCATTCAATGTCTAATAATATCACATAAGAGTGGGTGTATGATTTAGAAATAGAGTGTGGGAGTGTAATTAAGACATGTGTCAAGGGAGGGAGTGTATTGATTTAATCATTAAAAGAATATGAGTATAAATCATATAAGAGTGAGTGTATGATATAGAAATAGAGGGCAGGGAGGTGTAATTAAGGCATGTGTCAAGGGATGGAGTGTATTAACTTAATCATTAAAAGAATACGAGTATAAGGGGATATTCCATTATTATTTTGAGTGTTTTTGTCTTTTTTGCCTTTGGTATGGATCGGTGCCGAGATGATTTTTGTGTATCATATTTTGGGTCAAAAGCTTACCTATAGAAGAAACTTGAAATGGAAGTTCATTTTTTTTTCTTCTTTAAAGCAGCCGGAATTGAAATAATGAAACATAAAATGATCACCCTGTATAAATATATATTCATTTGAAATTTGAACGTCTGTATACTATATAAACTTAATATATATATATATNTAAAATTTTCTTTTTTAAGATTTTGTGAAGAAAATAATAAAATATAAAAATAAAAATAAGAAATTAAATTTTATAATTTTCACTGTTTCTTTCCCAACTTCTTAAAAATAGAAAATTTTAAAAATAAAAAATGGAATCAAACACATTCTCAAATTTTCAATAAATTTGACTTACAATTTCTTTGAATCCTTAATGTGCGCAAAAACTTATTTTTTATATTTGTTGAAAACTAAAGCTTGTTTTTTTATACAGGTAAGTGTTCCGTGGGATGAGGTTGGGAAGTCTAGTGCAGCCGCCTTTGGTCTCCGCGTTAGCTGTACAACATTTTTCACAGTTGTTAGGGACGTAATTTATGTTTAGAAAATATTATATCTACGTCATTTTTGTTGTTATCACTCATTAAATGAACATTTTTTTTCTTCAATTTTTTACTCTCGATCATTCTCTCACTTTCCTCTTCTTCTTCCTCTATTTTCCCTCTCTTCTTCCCTCACTCTCTTTGCTATTTTTTTTGGTCGTTTTCTTTCATTTATCACATATGCTTTTTTTCTTCATTTTTTATTTTTTGTTGTTCATTTTTCATCATTTGTCACATACGCTATTTTGATATAAATGTTTCTTCATTTTTTCTTCTTCGTTATTTTCTTCTTCACAAGACGTTATAGATCTAAGAGTTTTCATTTTCGTTTTTATAATTTTTTTTTGTTTTGATTATTCAAAACTTTTTACATATGTGATAATTACTTTTCTTATTTAATACGTTACAAATTCGATTTAATTTAATTTTATATCTAAAAAAAACTTGTAAATATATGTACAAGAATTGTACAAAAAATTTGGCCTCAAAAAATTGTCGCGATGTTATTAGCGTTTGTATGTTTTTTTTACTCTCTTTTTTGGTATTAGTGTTTGTATGCTATTGGCTATTGTCTATTGGGTAACTTCGTGCTATCCCTTATTTTGTTCATTTTTTTTTTGGAGTTTTTTTTTTGGAGATAATTATTAGATCATACTCAGCTCCCCAAAAGAATGAGCAACCAAACCAGAGATTGCAAAGACATGTGTCGGCACAGAACAACACAACAGTTACACCAACCCTATGCATAGCCGCCATTAATTATTATTATCATAATTATTATTATTATCATAATTATCCATTTGAGTTTCCAAATTCAAAATTCGAAGCAAAAGAATTCAATGCATGATCAATTGGATAAAAGCTTCTGAGCAAACAAAAGCAAGTCAGACTAATATGCCGAGTACGATCGATTAATTTAAGAACGATAAATTGAGAGTGTGTGTGTGTATATATATATATATATAATAGTTCAAGTTCTGTCATTATATGATATCTTTGGATTCTAATGCATACAATTTTGAAACACAAGCCAACTTTTTTTACAATCTAGCAACTTTGATTTGCATAATCAAGCATTTTAACCTTTTAAAATTCATGCTGGTGGCGTCGTTCGGATGAACGATAGAGTAAGAAGAAAAGACAACCCAACATCATGGTTCGTTTCACTTGGGTCTGCTAGCTGAGTCTCCGGCAGCTTCTCATGATTTGTTTAACGCGAAATTAATTCTTGCGTGACCATGGAGTGTCATGTTAGATATGTCACAAAAGTGTTGGTTGGCACTTCACCTTTGATCAAGTGGTGAGTAAGAAGCATGTACAACATAAAAATTATTGCATAAGCATTAGACTAACACTTCATTCTTTATGCACACAATAAAAGTAGGACTCAATTATTTTTATTGT
>QANU01056703.1:536386-564577 GCA_003254905.1 Nissolia schottii | reverse complement strand
AAAGCATAGATCTACTTGAACTCTTGAGCCCCCATGGGCAACCATTCTCATTATTTATCAAATGAGGGAAACTTAACAAAAAAAAGGAAGAAAATAAATTGCAAATGATTTGATTTACAAATCAATTCCCATATTTATAATTTCAATTATTTTAAATTAAATCATTTCCCATTTAATTTGATTTGAAACACATCCTTTCTAACAAATTTTTTATTTACCCTGTTACCTCTAGATCTGCCATTCCCCTCACCAAGAATCACCCCTTCAGTTCCCACCACCTCCACCGTCCACAAGCAATGGCACTGTCGGCGCTGTTGAAGCCACTGGAACCATCCATCACCGCTGCCTAGAATACATCACAAGTTCCAAGTGACTTTCGTTTTCACTCAACCCCGCACCTCATGAAGGCCTTGACATGCAGTGTCTCAGGCCTCAGACAAAAATTCATGGGTTCAAGCCTCAGCGATTGGCACCATTCACACAACTCTGGTGTCAACAACATATGAGAATTGACGACTGATGACTCTTATGTTCAACCAGTGTTGCGTCGATATGAGTTCTCAGATTCATACTGTGTTGATTCTATAGAAGTAGTCGGTGGTTTATCCGCGAGATGGAAAGAAGGCAAAGGCAAAGGTCTGGTGTGTTTCTAACTTATTTGGTATAAGCTTCACCTCTTATCCCTCGTAGAATTTTTTTTAAGGTTTGAACTAACATTTTTAAAATTTTAGTTTGACCCAAAAACTTAGTTAATAGTCTACTTGACCCAAAAATTTAACATTGTCAAAATAAGCATAAAAAAGATAAATCATACCAGCAACTAAGAAAGAATAATACTCCATAAAGATTGAAGTTTTTTTTTATTAGAGAGAGTAAATTAATATGCAATATAATCAAAGTGGTTGCTTAAATAACCCATAGGATAAATATCTCATGCTACTTGATTCATCTATTTTTTGATAATTTTTACAACTAAATTCATCAAATTTTGTTATCATTTCATGTTTTATATAATCGTAATAAACTTTTCATTAGTTAAATCATTGAAAGTGCCAACTTATAAGAGATTTAGAGATTTATAGACCATTTTAACTTACGATACATTTTTTTTACAAATATTGTATTAAAAAAAATATTAATTTATCACATTAGATCATATAATCCATTAATATGTCATATTAGATCATTTAATGATAATAAAGTTTGCTGAATTTAGTTGTAAAAATTATTATAATAAAATAGATAAATTAAATAGCATGTGTTATTTACCCCATAAGATATTTGAGAAATCACCTATAATCAAATGTTGAAATGATAACTAGTACCCAATGAGATTGTACGAGAAGAGGTACATTTGGTGATGGTTTGGCAAAGAAGTGAAGATCATTAAAGCATAATATCTCACTCTGTCTTTGAGGGATTGAGAGAGGTGAGAAACAAGGAATTTTGAATCTGATTAGGCCAAAATAAGAATAGGATATGATAATAAAAAAAATTCAATTTACATTTTCAACATTTCTTTTTTTGAATAATAATTATAATAATAATAATTAAAAGGGTTAATTAAGTTTTTAGTCCATGTAAAATTAAAAAGTTTGATTTTAGTCCCTCAGTAAAAGTTTTAGTCCCTGTAAAATTTGAAAGTTTGATTTTGGTCCATGGGGATGTTTGGGGTTGACGGTGATGACCTGTCAGTTAAAGTCATTGACGTGGCATCCCGCGTGGACTCGCCACGTGGCATAACCCGGTTTTTTTGTTTGACCCATGACCTGGTCTGACCCGACCCGATGTTTGAAAGTTTTTTTTTGTTTGACCAATTTAAATTGGGGATTTAGGTTTTTTTTAAATTGGTTTTTTATTTGAAAAAAAAAGAGGGTCGGGTCAGACCGGGTCATGGGTCAAACAAAAAAATCGAGTTATGCCACGTGGCGAGTTCANTTTTTTTTTTTGCCTATGACTTGATCTATTTAGCTCATAAGGTTTTTTAAAACGATTTGGTTTGACATATTTAGTAATTGAGCCTAGGTCTTTTAGGCCTTAAACGAGCCAAGCTCAAGGCTCACCGAGAAGCGGCCTGAACTATTTTCATCCTTAATGGCCACCTAGGCCTTGGTGAGAGGGTTAGTCAGGTGTTCTCAACGATATGGTGAATGATGTTATCCATGATTTGCCTGAGATTTCGAGAAAAGTGAACCAAACTAGTAGGCAAATCGTGGAGGAAAGGAAATAATTTGCTTAACTAAAGAGCGTTTCAATGATCTCTTCTAGGATCTAAACTAAGGCCTATTAATCCCTTGAAAGACCTTTCAAACGTGTCCATGAGTGATGCCCTAATGTCAGGACCTCTCCTTTTGTTACTCGCAAATGTTCCGAAAAGGGAAAAGGCTTAGACAACCCAACAGAAGGAGAATAACACTAGTGATGGTACCCAAAAAGTATGTATGGAAGAAGAATACACCGCAAGCTCTATCACCTAATCAACTTGCTATTATGAAAGTTCGAGAGGCTCTAAACTCCTTTTCTCTCATCCATTACATTATTCTTTTTTTGTCTATAAAATATATTTACCGAACTACTTAGAAATCTCTTTTCATTTTGAAAATCTAAAGATTGAATTTAAATTATGACAATGAATGAGTAGAAGGTCAATGAGGCAAACTGTTAACATGTAATATTAAGTATTACTCCCTCTCTTATACATAATAAGTATCTATTTTTTAAAATTTTATTTTTGACTCAATGCATCGGGATATCATTTATGTTTTAGGGTTTAGAATACAATTCAGTTACATTGAGTTGAAAGAATGATTTAAAAGGAAAAAATGTACGTTGGTTATTTAAGGGGGGAAGTAACTCAAGTGTTGATATTTCTTTTTTAAAAAAGTTAATTTTAACTCTAAAGTGTTCATACTTTTAAAGAAAATTAAATTTGATTCACGCACAGTGTCATCCAATCATGTATTATTCAATGTGAGATTTTTAAGACAGAGAGTATGTGAATCGATTATCTTTCCTATCTATAAAGGTGTTGAGTGAATATAACATGCATTGATCACAATTGAATTTAATCCATTTTATTTCTCTCTTTAATAAAACTATCTATTTTCCTCTATTTTAAAAAAAGTTACCATTTTTTTTAAATAGAACTATTCAACCTTTTTAACATTCTCATTCTATTTTAAAAAATTTATTTCTCTAGCGTCCTTTAGGACTACCATTTTTTCTAGTTTTTATAGTTCTGTTAATGAGTCAATGTATATTTAAATGATAATATATTATTATTATTATTATTGTGAGTGCATTAAAATTGTTATTTTGTTTATAAATTGCGAGTATCTCTTGATATCCTGCATCTTCCTGTTGATATGTCTCATTCCTTGCTTGGTGACTTCTTAGGAGTCTTGTTGCCTAGAGACTAGCCTCGTTCTTTCCTGCGTTAAAAGTAGTTGACATTTACACTATTCCCTAAAATAAAATAAATTTTTATTTATGTCACACCATATAATTGAATGAGAATATAAAATTACTTTATATTAATCATACATAAAAATTAAACTATTATTAAAAAAACTATAAGTGGGAATGATTTTTTTAAAAGAATAACCATTTGAAATTTATACAACATTGAATATATTTATAACTGGATAGTATAAAATAATTTTATGGAGGGTTGCTCATGGGTGGGATTGGGTTCAACCCGATCAACATGTCTATCCGACCAACCAATCTGATGGGCGGATCGATCAGATTGGATTGCTACATTTTGACAAGGTTATTCAATCTAACTCAATCCGATAGTAAACGAGTCGGATTGACGGATCACCGTTAATTTTTTTATTTTTTATTGTAAAAACATGTCCCATAATTCGAAATTCAGTTCACTACACATAAAAAGCAAATAAATATACATATCTATTGTCTTATGATGACTACAAACAAAATAGAAAATCAACACTCAACAAATCCAAACACCACCACGCCCAGCAACCACAATCAAACCCAAAACACAACACACCTATAGAATCGGAGGTTGAGAAAGAAGCAAAAACAAAATCTAGAAACCAAACCCTAAGCCCCAAAACACAGCACACATCATCACATAAATCACAACAAAATAACAACAACAACCCACAAATTGTGAATCCCAAACCCAAATCACAACCAACAACCACCCTACTGCCACCCATCAAACCACCACAAATTCTCCCATAACCCCTCAATCCCACGGAACCATGAACACAGAACCCATGCCCATCACCACTTCATCGGCAACCACCCATCCATGACCTCATTGCTAAACCACCAACACCCACACCTGCAAAGAAAATAGAAAACAGAACCACTAGTCACCACCAAAACACCACATCTAACCATCAGAACTTGAATCTCAACAACCTTAACCACCAACAACCAACACATGCAAAGCAGATGAGATCGAGAGAAACGAATCTGAGAACTTGAGAATGAGATTGAAGGAGAGTATAACCCGAGCTATAGAGAGTGAGACAGGTCTGAGAGGAATCCGGTGAGAGAGCTGACGGACAAAGGCGGTGAGAGAGTTGGCGAAGCGGACGGAGGCAGTAAGAGAGTCGACGGAGCGGACAGAGAGTAACTGAGTGAGAGAACTCAAGATAGTAAAAGACGAGAGAATCAGAGATTAGAGAAGATGAGAGTGAGAGACTCTGACTCTCTAAAAGCGTGAGAGATGAGAGATGAAAGTGAGAGACGAGAGACAAGAGAGAGACGACAGATGAAACACCCTAGCTAACTAGTCTACGCTTAAGTTACAAACCTGCCGACTAGGTTGTTATCCATTTTGGTTGGGATAGTACTTAGTCCCGCTTATGAGTTTAAAAATATAGTTACCCAAAATTATGGACCAAATTTTAACTTTTCTTTATACGTATCACAGTATAAAATATGAGCATGGTTTTTGACAGAATGTAACATCCTGCTCTTTCCTTAGCAAAATCTCGCTAGATAAATACTTAGAGATTTTCATGTTTGGTTGAACCATTGGAATTATGAACTCTTGGAATTAAAATTTTCTGTAGGAAAAATTCTGATTGTTTTCTTAAAATTCTACAGACACTAGAATAAACCTTGTTGTCGTCTAAGTATAACCGCGTGTTTAAAGTGTCCGTAAAAGGTACGGCTACAGACAAAAATTTATAAATACCCTAAATGAACCTAGATTATTCTTTATAAAAATTAGGAGATCACAAAGACGTGATCAAAATATTTTTAGAACAGTCGTACGCGAAGTACCGGGACCGGGAACGATAAAACCTGATCAAAATTGATCTGCCAGAGGCCCTTTAATTCTCGGCCACACAAGTGGCCAAGACATAAGGCCATACATGGCCAAGAGGGTGGCCACTTGGCCAAGTCAAAGTCCAACATAGTGAGTCGCATGGTGACTAAGCTAGGTGATGTCATGGATGACATAAACATAGGGGCATAATTGTAGTTATGCCCAAGGGCATTTTGGGCATGAAAAATCCATCCCCAAGGCCTATAAATACCCCCAAAATCTGAATTTTTGAAGAGGAAAAAAACAAGAAACCTTGGCCAAACTCTGTTCAATTATACATTCAGTTGTTACACTGTCCAAACACTAAGCCATAAACTTTCCTTATAAGACCTAACCCAAGTTTTCTAAACCCTAACCTCACAAATTCTCCTAGCATCTTAGAAGAATCTCTCATAATTCTATTCTAAGGGTAAGAGCTTTGACGCAACCAAGCAAAGTCTGCACAACATAGCTGAACCAGTTGCAGCAAGGGCAAAACGTAGGTAACTGACATAATCACTGTCTATGTGATTTAAGATGTACGATGATGTTTGTGCTATGTTTTATGTTAGATATGTCTGTGGTTAGGATGCCTTTGATGTGACCTTGGTGTGTGTGTGTGTGTATATATATATGTTGTTGATGATTGTCAGGATCTGCTGGTACTGTTTGTGATTCTGTCAGAATTTAGGAATGTCTAAGATAGAAATAGGCATATGAGACGATTTGGAGGGGAACTATATGCTGAGATTTTTATCATGAAAAACTAATGTTATTTTTGGGTTCTACACGAAAAATTGAGTTGGGATGTCAAGTTTCATGATTTTTGGAGTCCCCAATGAATTTCTCAGCAAACAGGCAAAAAATGAGAATTTTATGAAAAAGGGCAAAATGGGAATTTCACATCTTGAGACTGAAAAACTGGGTTTGTTTTTAGAAAATATGGGTTTAGAACTATCAAAAACCTTAATGTCAAGTCTTGAGTCCCTCGGGTTTTTGAGAACAAAAATTCCAAAGAAAACAGGGCGTTTACGGGGACGGAATGGTAATCTTGGAAAGAGGGGCAAAACTGAAATTTCGTGCAGTGAGGATCAGAATCTGAGTTTTTAGACTTGAAAAATGATCTTAGGGCTACCAAAAACCTTGGGGTAAGGTCTTGGACCTATCCGGTTTATGGTTGCTAATCTCTGACAGAAACTAGACATTTGTTTTGTTAATTGTGAATTTACCTTTGTTTATGTTCATGAAGATGTTGAGCATGAAGATATATTCTCTATATGTGTTAAAAATGATGATAGATGTTAGAAGAAACTCTCTTGAAATTGAGCTATGTATGTTCTATGTGTTGTTAGGTTAATATGAGCTAATACATATTAGATGTTTGTGATATATGATGATGTGAGCTATTGAGTTGTAATTGTCCTGTGTATGAATGCTTGAGATGATGAATTGTGCCTATTATATATGAACTGCGCCTATGATGATGATGATGATGATGAGAAAACCCCCTCTAGCAGGGCCGAGGGTTCGACTTTTGGGAAAGATCTTAGTCCCGGTCGAGTCGTAGGTCCGACCCCACTGCCATCTTTTTGATGGTCACCTCGGTCGTGGTTGGTGAGAATTGCGGGGTCAAGACCCTGCAGGTGAGACCCTTCAGGTTAGCGCGACCTGGCCGCCATGATGCGGGCTGAAAATGTAGTTATAGCGGTGTGGCCGCAACTGCAAGGGACGAGGGCGGAACCGCTAATAAGGCATGCCTTATATAGCCGGAGTAAAATGATTTTCAACTAGATGATGATGATTTTGATACTGTAGTGTAACTATGTGAATTATGTGACAGTATATGAGTTAGGAACTAGACTAGCAGACAGATGACATAAATAATGAAGAGTAGGTTCCCCGATTGCCTAGTAATCTAGATAAAGCTTCTCAGGCTTAGCAGAAACTAACAATAAGTAGGAAGATAGTATAACTGTGGCACTTAGAGACCCCTGAGCGGCCTGGATCATAAATGAGAATAAGGAGTTCCCCATATCCCACGATTTCCCACTGAGAGCACTACGTTCTCACCTCACTCATTCATGACTTCAGGATTTGAGGTGGAGCAAGGACAAGAGCAGCATGAGGAGGAGCCGTATCCAGAAGAATGAGCCGAAAAATAGGCGTTTAATTAGTAGACTCTATATGATAGTAATTCTACTATACTAAATGTTTGTATGTAACAGCTATATTGGTACTTGTGTATCTGGTCGTGAACATTTGTTATGGACCAGTGGTGGATATTATGTTGGAATGTTTATTACCTCTTATCAATGTTCATGGTTATCAAACTCGCAAGTTTAAGTAAACTCGTGGAGCCTCCGTAAACTCGGATCGTAAACTAGGATCGTAAACTCGTACAAGTTTACCTATTATTAAAAAAATATTAAAAAAATATTTTAAAAATTTATTATGCTACAAAAATATATTTAATAAAAATTGAAATTCATAAATACATTTATATCCATAACAAAGCACAAATAAAGATGAAATATATGAGTTCTAAATTCAATTCATACATAATACATATAACATAATACATAGTATTGACTACTGAACATCACAAGAAGCGAATTTGTGACGATGATATCTTCAATATAGAACACTAAAGCACAAATAGCAATGCAGAGGTCACGCACCCTGGTGGGAAAGATCCCTGAGCAAAGGATGAAATACATACGACGGATTAGCGACGGAGCACAAGAAACGACGGAGCACAACGGAGCACGATTGTAGGCGCAACTATAAATGATAACTCTAAAATACTTAAATGACCTAAATCTAAAAACTCATAGTTATGGAAAACAATATCAAACTTGTTTTGTTTCTAAAAAAAAAAAGAAACTTGCCTGTGTGGTAAACTCGTAAAATCGGGAGTAAACTCGCGATTTTATGCGAGTTTACCCGATTTTACCCAGAAACGAGTTTACATGCGAGTTAGCTCGATTTTACAACCTAAACTCGTAAAATCGTACGATTTTACGTGTTAAATCGCGATTTTAATAACTATGTCAATGTTAGCTAAGCATGTTATTCTGTTGCTCGCATTACATGTTCTACGAATTACAAGGCTCCTACTTTATGCTATGATATATAAAAGAAAGTTAAAAATTGGTCCATATTTTCTAAGTAACTATACTTTTAAACGATTAAGTGGGACTAAGTACTATCCTAACCGAAGCAGATAACAACTTGGCAAGCAAGTTTGCTACTTAAGCGCTAGCTAGGGTGTTTCACAGAATATATATTGTGAGTAGTAACGTAGCATACTTAACTAATATTAATTAGGTATATTCAACATCCGTAGCAACTAAAGGTCCATGTCGTATATTCACAAATAGTTACACATGTAATATTATAGATGTTACGTATAATTACATAATAGTACAAACATATAGCCTATTGACTAAGAACTAGCGCAATATCTCTATCGTAGCTCTGATTTCCCTATTCCTCTGTCCATCTTCTTTAGTGCACACCTGACGAAATTCAGCTCCTAGTCTTGCAATTTTCCATGTTCTGCATGGTTTCGCATATACAATTTCAAGAGTTTCTTCTAACATATATCATCATTTTTAACACATATAGAGAACATATCTTCATGCTCAACATCTTCATGAACATAAACAAAGGTAAATCCACAATTAACAAAACAAGCTTCTGGTTTCTGTCAGAGATTAACAACCATAAACCGGAGAGGTCGAAAACCTTACCCCAAAGTTTTTGGTAGCGCTAAGATTATTTTCAGGTCAAAAACCCAGATTCTGAACCCCACTGCACGAAATTCCAGTTTTGCCCCTTTTCCCAAAATTATCATTTCGCCTCTGTAAACGCCATGTTTTCTTTGGAATTTTTGTTCTAAAAAACCTGATGGACTCAAGACTTGCCCTTAAAGTTTTTGATAGTTATAAACCCATATTTTCTGAAAACCAACCCAGTTTTTCAGCCCAAGACATGAAATTCTCATTTTGCCCTTATTTCCTTAAAACACTGTTTTCTGCCTGTTTGTTGAGAAATTCATCAGGGACTCCAAAAATCATAAAACTTGATATACCCACTCAATTTTTTTTTTAGAATCCAAAAATAACATTAATTTTTCATGATATAAAAATCTTAGCATACAGTTCCTTCCAAAATCATGTCATAGCCCTATTTTCAACTTAAGCTTTCCTAACTTCTGACAGAATCACAGACAGCACCAACAGATCCAGACAATCATCAACCACACACATATATATAACTCAAAGTCACATAAAATGCATCCTAACATCATATATCATCTAGCAAAACTACATAGACAGTGGATAAGTCAGTTTACCCATATGGAGACCAGATTTGTCACAAGCCTACAGGAATTCTGAGAGTCTGGTAACTTGTGCTCCTTGCTACCGGAGAAATTCTTTAAGGTTATGGATGGAGGGTTTTACTTAAGAGAGTAAGGGATGACTTCTAGAGAAGAGATTATGGGGAGTTTAGTGTTTAGATTAACATAAAACTATTTTATCTGTAGTCCGACGGAGTAACGGCGGAGTGTACAAACTGGCAAAGTTTCCCCTAAGCTCCCATGTCTTCTTAAATTTGAAGAGGTCTTGGCCCTATTTATAGGCCACAAGGCCGGTTAGCTTCCCCAAGAAGCCAAGGGCAAAATTGTAACTTCTTTGGTTATGGTGACATCATCCATTACATCACCATGGCGACTTGCCATGCCTAGTCACAACCTTTGAATTTTTGACCACCAAGTGGCTAGCTTGCTAGCTGGGTCCTTCTCTTGACTGAGGCTGAATACTTGGCCCAAAATTTTCAAGGCCAAACGCTGATCAATTTTTGATCGTGTTTGGTCATTTCCGGTTCCGGTGCTTTGCGTACGGTTATCTGAAAAATATTCTGATCACGTCCTTGTGATCTACTAATTTTTCTAAGGAATAATTGATGTTAATTTAAGATATTTGTGGTCTTTTCTTCTGTGGCCGCANGCTTTGCGTACGGTTATCTGAAAAATATTCTGATCACGTCCTTGTGATCTACTAATTTTTCTAAGGAATAATTGATGTTAATTTAAGATATTTGTGATCTTTTCTTCTGTGGCCGCATCTTTTACAGATACTTTAGATGCACGGTTGTGCTCAGACGACAAAAATGATTTATTCTAGTGTCTACAGAATTTTACAAAACTAAGCAAAATTTCTTCCACAGACATTTTGACCTAAAAGCTTGTGTGAGGGCTTGTTCTCCTATTTATTTTATGAAATCTTTACTAAGGTAAAAAGCGGGATGTTACAACAGAGACTAGAGAGAATGAACTAAGGGAGTAAGAGTAGGGTTTGGGGTTTTAGTGGGAGAAAAGACAGAAGACTGAGAGAGTGAGAATGACGGGTTTATTTAGCATTTAGGTTTTTTTTTAATTTTTTTATTCAGATGAGTCGAATCTGGCGAACCCGAATTTTTCAAATTCACCTTTCGACCTTTTTCATGCTTTTTGTTTCGAGTCATCCAACCCGCTAACCTGCCAACTAATCGGACTCAATTTGTATGCATCAGATTGAACGGATTTTGAGGGTCAACCCGATCCATGAGCAACCCAAATTTTACGCTAACATTTAATTATGTGTCATTGCATAAGTAAAATTAATTTATTCTTGTTTCAACTATTTCAAAAATCATCTAAATAATAACATACAATTAGATGATAGTAGGGGTGTTCATAACCCGGTCCGGCCCGCCAACCCAGACCGGCCCGAAGCATTCAGGCCAAATTTGAAAAAACTCTGAAAAGACAAAACTCGATTTTAATTCATACCGGGTTCGGGTTTAGCCTTGGGCCACCTGGCTCGGCCTGGTGGCCCATATGCTATACTATTATGCATTTTTTTATTCTTTTCATTCTCATCCCATTATGAGAAATCACAAGAATTAAAGGAATTGGATTCTTGCAATCCCATCCCATGATTGCAAATCTATTGTTGTTAACTTTATGACAAATCTATTGTAGTTTGGAGTTGATTTTTGTTCTTTTGCATGCTTTGAATTTTGTGATGTGCCTTTTGTCTGTTCATAGTGATATATAGCAGTCACAAGTGCTTGTAGTTTGCACATTTTCTTCTTGAATTGATTTCTGACTGCAAGGAGTTTTATTTTACAATAAAAAAGGCTCTTAGAAAATATAGAATCAAACATTTTGGTCCGCTTTGGCCCGATCCAAACCCGATTTTTAATTCGGCCCGAAGATGATCAGGCCTATCGGGTTTAGGGTCAGGTTCAAGTCCTAAAAAATGACCCAGTCTAAATATAGAGTCGGATTCGAGTATAACCCAGCCCATGAACACCCCTAGATGATAGTATACAAATTAATCTCAACTTTTCACTTTTAACTTCTTCTAAAATGTCTTCCCATAAAAATAAAAATAAAAAGACTTGGAAAATTACCATTAGGTATTAACGAAAAAGACCACTTTAATATTAAAATGTTTTTCTTTAGTTAAATCCTTAAAATACATAGATTACGTGACGTCGTCTGTCACCAAGAGGAATGTTTGTCGAAGAACGCCAAAACCAAAACGGGACGGAAAGACCCTCCCACAGCTGCAACCGTACACGCTGAACGCCAAAACCAAAACGGAAACGGAAAGGAAGTAACCCAAAAAAAATAAATTTACAAAAAAGAAAGACGCACAGTGGCGCACACAGAGTCAGAGTGACAGGCTTGTGACTCTCTTTTCATTAAACAACACCAACCCACTTACCTCCCCTTTACTGCTTCTTCTACTCTCTCTCTCTCTCTCTTTCTCTCTGAAGAGTCGCTGTTGAAGCGAGAAAATAATGGATTTAGAATTCTCCTTCTCTTTCTCGACCTAACTTATTTCCCTTCTCATCGATCAATCAGGTGACTCTAATCTTCTCATTTTTTTAAACATCCTTTCAATTTTTCTGTGTATATATTTATTTTTTATAGGGAAATTTGCTATCGGTTTAGATCGGCTTTGTTTGGTTGTCTGGAACGAGAATCCGTTCTCCTCGTTTATCATTTTGATTTTCTGTGCGAGTGATTTCGTAGACATTACACTCGAAATTTACTCTGTACGGAACTATACAGAGCTTAAGTTTATTTATTTATTTATTTATTAGTATTGTCTGAAATTCTTTACACTGTTGTGGGAAAAATCGGTTTATTACTAGGAGGATGAGAGCTTTTAAGTGTTTAGTGTATGGTCTCGTTTTATTTATTGTCTGAATCGTTGAATATAAATGTCGGAGCTGATTTTGGTCCCGTTTCTATTTTAGGGCTTTTTTTTTTTTTTCTTTTTCTATTTCATTTTTATTTTTGTTATCGTGACTCAAAAGGTTTGGATCCTAAATTTGAGACATGCTCTCTGGTGAGGTTTTAGAACAAACCTATAATATGTTACTCATTCTGTAATTTGTAACAGAAATAGTCGAAATGTGTATTTCCATTAAAAGTAAAATGAAAAAAAAATAGTTGAAAACTGATGGCCATTTTTTTTAAAATTTTATTTTTAATTTTTTGATATTTGGATTTTTGTGTGTGCAATTAAAATGGGAAGGTTATGCAGGTTTACATGAACAAATTAATGAGGAGTGCTTTCCACACCACACAAATTTTCAGTTCATTGTTTGATTGCCAGTCTTCACTTAGAAGTTCGTACAGCAACCTACTAGTTGTGAAATTACTGCAAAATAGGATGTGATATTAACTTCAAGTTTAGGGCCCTAAAATTGCACACACACTGAGATTTGTTTTAAGATGCACCATAGTGGCATTGACAATTACTCAACCATGCCAAGAAGGATCCTAATTTAGTTAGTTGTATATTATCAATTTATAATATCCCAAAGTAATAGTAGCTTTCCTTTTCAACTTCTAGCATTTTAATGAAGTCCTAAATTGCAAGCTTTGAATAGCGTGAGTGTGATTTTTCACATCAAGATTAAATATATCTATAATTGCTGATAAGTGTTTAGTTCCTTCTACTTTAGCATGGTTCCTGCTTACATATCTTTTTTGTTGGTTTTGTTTCACTTTTTTTTTTAGCTTCGTCACTATGGAAAACATCGATTCAGTTGCTACACTGATAGATTCTACAAGTTCTAAGATACAACAGCTCCAAAAGGCATTTGCTGAACTTGAAAGCTATCGAGCTGTTACGCTTAACTTGAAATGGAAAGAGCTTGAGGAACATTTTCATGGGCTTGAGAAGTCCTTGAAGAGACGCTTTCATGAGTTGGAAGATCAAGAGAAAGAGTTTGAAAATAAGACAATGAAATCTCGGGAAATATTGGAGAAGCGGGAAGCCGCTGTTTATGCCAAGGAGCAAGCTTCACTGCAGAGGCTTCAAGATAAAAGAGATGCTGCTGCATTTTCCATTATTAATGCTCGAGAAAAGCACAGGAAGGTTTCATCAAAAGAATTGGCTATTGCCTCTGGTGGGGGTCGAGGGACACCTGGAGTGGAGGAGAAACCGGTGGATTCCGTGTCCATTGCTGCTGAAAGTAACTTAGAAGATGTGAAACTTTCTCCTGAAAATGGAAATGTGGAGCCAATGTCTTATCCTGAGTTGGTAAAACTATGTCAAGAGATGGATGCTAGAGGACTTCACAAATTCATATCTGATAACCGTAAGAATCTTGCTGCTGTAAGGGAGGAAATACCAGATGCATTAGGAGCTGCTCCTAATGCAGCCTGTTTAGTTTTAGATTCTTTGGAAGGGTTTTACTGTATGGAAGTGTCAAATCAGGATGTAAAGAAGGATGCTAGCTTATTGGGTCTTCGCCGAACCTGTATCATGCTGATGGAATGTTTAAGTGTTTTGCTGACCAACTCAGACAGTGTTTCTAATGTTATTTCAGAAGATATTAAGGACAGGGCAAAGGCAGTTGCTGAAGAGTGGAAACCCCAATTGGATGCTCTTGATGTTGATGCTGGAAATGGGAATTCCTTGGAGGCTCATGCCTTTTTGCAACTTCTAGCAAGTTTTGACATTGCCTCTGATTTTAACGAGGAGCAGTTATCCAGGCTCATTCCAATGGTGTCTCGGCGTCGCCAAACTGCTGATTTGTGTCGTTGCCTTGGGTTGACAGAGAAGATGCCTGGTTTGTATTTGTGCATTTATAACAGACAACATGATTTTAAAATCATACAAAAACCATTCAAGATTTTGAACAGTATTGAGCTAGATATAGTTTTGAACTGGTATAGGACAAATTTCGTGATGGATACTTATCAAATAACTTTGGTGCTAATAGAAGTTGGATGATTAGCATAAACACTCTTAGTCCCTCAAAGACTTGGGTGAAATCAATTTAGTCTTTCATAGAAAATTGACATCAATTTAGTTCCTCAACCAAAACAAATGAAATCAATTTGGTCCTCTAAAGAAAATGAAGACAGTTTAATCCTTCAAATATAGAAAATGGCATCAATTTAGTGCTACAGAAAATAACATCAATTTTTGCCCTCATTCATGTTGTTCATATCTAGAAGGATGAATTTAATGTCATTTTTTTTATTGTTATTGAGGGAGTAAATTATTGTCAACCTCTTTTCAAGGACTAAATTGATTCCACCTGTATACTTGGGGGACTTAAATGTTGATGAGTGTTTAATAATTTGATAAATGATGGCATTTTATTATGTGTACAGTGCCCAAGTTACAAATGCCAACTTATAGAAGATTGATGCCTTTATTCAAATTAGGATTTACGTTTTCATGTTAATTTTTTTATATTGTATCTTAGTCATGTTGTATCTTACAAATTTTTGAATTTGCTGTTTTCACGTGTTGATATCCCGTCATACTCGTATCCCATGTATGTATGCTTGCTTCCCAACTAAAGCCAAAAAAGATGTTTTATTGTTCATTTCATTCTATACACAACTTTATCATCATCATCATCATCATCATCTAATTGCCTCATTTTTTTTTCCTTTAATCTTATATGTTACAAACAATTTGTTTCCTTAGTGTTCCTTTTGTGTAATATGACTTTTAAGTATAATTGCCTATTCGGTGCTTCTTGATGAATTATTGAAAGGAAAAACAAAGGAAACTTGAATTGTGATAAGTTGATGACTCTTATACTTTCCTGAAAATAATTCCTGAAAGTGATTGAAGTAAATTTAATGGTATACATTAGTATGCTGGGATCTAAAGTGTTCATTGATAAATGTTGGTTGCAAATTACCAAATAAGATACATCATTCAAGTTATATAAATTATAGAAACATGGTTTTTTGGAACCTAGCAGATTACAATGCAGCAGTGATTGACCTTTTAATGTGAACCAAAGAGCTCAATGTGGCTTTTAACATGGAATCTCATGCATGAATGTAGCATTTGTACCAATTATATTGTAAAGCAACTATAGTGTTCCTTCTCTTTTAATGCTTTGTTTTGCATTTTGGATGTGCAGGTGTAATCGAAGTATTGGTGAACAGTGGGCGGCAAATTGATGCAGTTAACTTGGCTTTTGCATTTGATCTTACTGAACAGTTTTCTCCTACGGAATTACTGAAGTCTTACTTGAAGGATGCAAGAAAAGCTGCCTCTCCCATCAAAAGTGTTAACTCATCTCCCACTGCACAGGTATGTTGTTGAGTTTTTGCTATATTAAGTAAGGCTTAAATAAGACTATTGCTCCTTCCTTTTCCTGATTTTGATCTTGGTGCCTATAACTTAAGTTTTTAGGTTTTAGTTGTGATAGTGTTAGAAATATGGTTTTTGGTTCCTAAACTTAAGTATTTCTTTCTTTTTTCCCTTACTATTTTAGGTTTTAGTGTCGTTACTATTTTTTTTTTAATATAAAGAATTGATCCCCTATTTTTTTCTATTTAGTGTTTATCCCTATAATTTATTCTGGTTTTGGTCTCTAAAGATCTAAACTTAAATGGTCGGAAACTGTAGCAACCTATAAAAAAAAATATATTTTAAGGACCAAAACCAAAATTTGATGCAACTAAAGGGACCAAAATTGTATTTTAAATATTAAGTATACCTTCTGTTATTGTTTCCTTTTAATGATTTGAAGTTTGAACTAGCCCTATCCATTGCCTCATAGATATATCCCATGGCAGGCTTTTTCTCATCGTCAACAAGCATATAGGCTTTGACAAGAGGCCCCATAGCCTTTAGAGTGAATACAACATCACTCCAAAATGTTTCCAACAACACAGCATTACATGCTATCTTCTCCGTTGCATCTTTAGCTAGGTTAGTGTTCATCCACTCTTTTGAAGTGAACATTCTCCTAAGGTTGGGTTTGAGCTTTTGCAACCTTTGCAATGTAAGAAAGCAAGTGGCAAACCTTGTCACTCTTAACTCCATGCCTGACCAACTCTGCATTGTTTGTGAACTTCCTCATTATGTTCAAGGTCATTGTATGATTGTAGATGTGGCTCACAAGCTTTGTCCCTCTCGCTATTGCACCTTTAACCCAAGGAAGCTTTCCGATGTCTTCCAACATCAAATCAAGACAATGTGCGGCGCATGGGGTCCAAAAGAGATTCTTCCTCTTAGCTTCAAGCAACTTCCTAAGAAATCGAATAAATATACATAAGCGACCAAAGACCAATTATGAAAGAAATTAATGAAGTAAAAGGTAAATAAGTTTAGCAACTATCCAATAGCTCATACACCTTTTGCTCAGTCTTCACATACTTAGAAGCATCAAGAAGGATCAATACTCTTCTTAAACATTGTCCCATATGGACAGTTGACCAATGAAATTAATCAAGGTCCTATTTTTCCGATCGGTCCAAGCATCAGACATTATGGAGCATCGAAACCACAACTATTGCTCCTTATGAGGCTTCAACATTTCATTTGTGATCTCTAACTCCTTTTTAAGGAGTGGAACCCTAAGGCATGATAGGTTGCAGGCTTGAGATATGGTCCATATAACCCAATAGCTTCAACCATTTGTTTATAGCTCTTCGTTCTTGAAACATTGAATGAAATCCCATTCCTATAGAAGAATCGAGCAATGTATTGGATTGCTTTCGCCCTTGCCTCTTTATCATAACCATCCTTGATGTTTGTCTGTTGGTGAGCTTTTCCTAGTTTCATTTGTGCTTCTCGGCTCTTAAAAAGATGCAAATCCATAGGCCCCTTCACCTTTTTTTCTCGAGTGACCTAACAAGGGAAGAAGGATTCGAAGCCTCGGTTGATCTTTTTCCAGTTCTAATATGATGAGTTTCTTCCATATCCTCTTGCTCATCATCACCTACTTGAATCTCTCCAAGATATGCTTCCTTCTCTAGAATCTTCTTAACATAAGCTTCCTCAAGGAGTAGTTTTACATCCGCTGGTACCTCTTTACAAGCACCAGCATCCCCTCATTTGGTGCCACTTAGCTGGAGTGATTCTTCCACTTGTGACTTTGACCACTTTGCCTGAAAACATGGCTTGCCAGTGACCTCACCAGAGCTCTGACCACCGGCGACTTGTTCAGGCTGCTGGTTGTCAGTTGGCCATGTGTGCACAGATTGAAGCACGACCAGAACCACCCCAGTACCTACATCAACTGCCAGGCAGCCACCACTACTCAATCTAACTGCCACCCAAACCTTAAAGAGCTAACTGCTTTGCCTGATAATTCAGAAGGCCTCCACCCTTGGCCGTGAAGAAGCCAAAGTTTGACCTGCGATATTTATTTATTTTTTTAATTATTTTTTTTTAACAAAAAAGCACACACACACACCCCACATTCAAGTTACTTGCCATATATAAAAGAAAAAGAACAAGGTTAAGGGGAAAAAGAAAGAATGCATATGAGAATGCACATGAGAGTTCCACGAACTCAATTTAGCATAAACATAACATAGGTGCCGTGTTTATACTATGTTTAGGTTTAGGGTGAAGTATGAAAAGAGAGTTTAGGACAGCTAACAGTAACAAAATGTTATTGATACGATGTAATAATACAATACCCTAATCTAATATTCCTTATATTAATTAGGTACGAACTAAGACTACTAGTGCAAGCTCAAGCCTACAAACAGTAAGAGTACTAGCCTAATTAATTGGGAAATATACTAAAAATCATCAAACAACTCCTGAGATTTTTTCCTCAGTTACATGACTAATTAATTTGAAAATAATAATATATTCCTAAGACATTGTAATAGAAACCAGTAAAATGAGCTAGTAAAATGAAAGAACACTGCTGTATTATCAACAACGTTGAGCTATATCAGTAAGATATCACCCAAGAAGAAGAGAAACAGTACAAAGTAAGTGCAGAAAAGAAAAGGTAGTCTCTCAGCTTCCTAGAGGTTCAGTCTCTCCCAATAGCCTTTCCAGTATTTGCCTCCCTTTCACATTCCTCATACCTGTGTTATTCACTTATTTGTACTCATTCTTTGTTGGACACCGTGCCGACTCACATCTTATCCATCATTGGATGAAATCTGTGTGGGTCTCATTAGTATCCCATCCAATTGTGGATGAGATATGAGTCGGCATGGGGTCCCACAAAGAATGATAATACTTAAGGTCATGCTTCAAGATACTAAGAAATGTCTGTATGATTCTTATTGGTTTTTGTAGTAATATATTTCTTTCTTTTTTCTGAATATTCCTGATGACTTGTCTTAGATTGAGGTTAATGAGCGCGAGCTGGTTGCACTTAAGGCCGTAATCAAGTGCATTGAAGAGCATAAACTTGAGCAATATCCTCTTGGTCCCCTCCTGAAGCGAGTGGTCCAGCTAGAGAAGGCCAAAGCTGACAAGAAGAGGGAAACCGAAACTACAAAGCCTCAGCCCAAGAGGCCCCGAGCTAATGGTGTGGGTTACGGTCCCCGTGTCACTAACATTCCTTCTGACAAAACCTCCTATCCTAGAGCTGCTGACAGGTACCCACAGTACATGTTTGACCGATCTTACGTGTATCCTGGCCAACCTGACAATCACTGCCCCACTCTCATGGGTTCTGCAACATATAACTTCGCCCCAAGTCACGGCAATTACTTTGGAAATGGTTATCAGTATCAGGCTGCATATCTCCACTAGGTAGCAGTGATGTGAACAGATTATGATCCTTTTGTTTAATATATTTAGTCTTAACCATTAAGCTGTTGTATGTTGCACCTTTTCAGTGTAGCCTTTTAAGAATCATGCCGGTAAAATGTCATGCTAAAATTTAACTTGTACTAGATGATATTCTGATCCTCTAATGTATGAAAATTCTCTCGTTTTGAACAAGCTTAGCACCTTTGATGCTTCTGTAATATTGTTACTGTCAAAGTTTAGGAAATTCGACCGACCAGATAAATAAGTCTGACTGGGCGGAATATTGTTAAGGGGCGAGTTCTTTGGTGCAACAAGCAGAAGATGTTGTACGGCGCCTTTCTTGGACTCGTGTTAACCATGATGAAAACAATTTTGTATTGCCGAGTTTTTTTCAAATGTCCATAAAATTCTTCATCTTCCTTGTCTTTCCTCATTCTTTTCTCCCTCACTCTTATTCAACAAAGATTGAATAAAAACTTTGGTGGCATATGAAAACATAAGAACATCGGAAAATTCAACTACATGAAAGCAAGGCTACACATCTAGCTTAAGTTCTAACAAAATAAGATGTCTTAAAATTTCCGTAGATCTAAGTAAAAGCAGATCTAGTGGTCAGCGCACATGTTGGTCATTCCCTTCTCCGTTGGCCACAATGTCGATCACCAACCACCACGCCTCTTTTGCTAGCGCACACCCTTGTCCCAATGATAGTCTCATGAGCGGCATTGTTTTTGGGGATGACTATCCGTCCGCTTAAGAAGCATCACCCTATGATACAATATCACACCAATTTTAAAATTTTGCAGTGCACCAACATATATATATATATATATATATATATATATATGCGCGTAAAATTAAATATTCATAATAATATCTTAATACTTTTATTGATATCAAACTACTAATTTTTACTATTTTCCAAATCCCTCTCAAAATATATTGAACATTTAAGATATTTTTATGTGTCAATACTTGCTAATTTTGTAAGAGTTGATATTATTATAAATTATTTAATATTTAAAGTATTTTTTAGTGGAAAGGGGAATGACATTGTCGGGGCTCGGGTAGGGCAAGGTGGTTTCATCGATGGTGTGGGTGAGCAAAGTGGTGGTTGGAGGAAGACAGTGTGAGAATCCATTTTCTGCACCACATCATTAAAATTAAACTAAAATCTTTTTCTTCAAAATTGCTTCCTCATTCCACCACCCCCTCTATCTAGAATACTTTTTAAAATTTTGTCACTTAAAATGTATTTTTCTCACTTTCTAAAATTCTATTTTTTCTCTCTATGAAATTAACTCTAATAAAATTCTCTTACTCTCTCAAATTTCCTCCCCAAAAATCTATTTATCTCTCTCTATATTCTATCTCTCACATACTAAAACTTTGTCTCTCCCTTTTGCTAAAACTCATCACTCTAAATTCTATCTTTCTCTCTAAAAGTATTTCTTCTAAAACTCTCTTTCTCTCTCTTTGTCAAAATATGAATTTATCTTAATAATTTTAATTTCAAAATTTGACGAGAATAAGTTAAACTAAAATTTAGACAATCAAATCGTGCCCCTATTTCTCAAGTCTCGTCTCACTCTCTAACGCAGACTCTCAAGCACGGCGCCGAATCCGCCTATTTGTCACCTCACTATCTCTCTGTCTCTCTGATACGTATAGATGAGGGGAAAGTTGTTGTAATCGTTGTAACTGCCAAATAGCCAGTTAGACGGGAAAAAACAGCTATATAAGCTGATTGCAAAGGAAGAGAAAGGCATGCAATTGAGAATAAACTTACCTTCATTCTCCTGTTCTCTGTTTCCCTTTCTCTCTGCTGCTTCTCTTTTCTTCTTCTCCTCTTTCCTAACACTCTCGCCGGGTCTCGCCTCTCAGTCGTCGTGTCTCCCTCTCGCTCTCAGTCGCACAGTCGCCGCTCTCGGTCGTGTCTCTCTCGCTTGCGGCTCGTCTCTCTCTCTCTCTCTCGACTGCTCGTCTCTCTCTCCCTTTCTCTCTGCTTCTTCTCTTTTCTTCTTCTCCTCTTTCCTAACACTCTCGCCGGCTCTTGCGTCTCAGTCCTCGTGTCTCCCTCTCGCTGTCAGTCGCAGAGTCGCCGCTCTCGGTCGTGTCTCTCTCGCTTGCGGCTGGTCTCTTTCCCTCTCTTTCGACTGCTCGTCTCTCTCTGCGGCTCGTCTCTCTCTCTCTTCAATCTTGATTTGGTGAGTAATTAGTTCAATTTTGCATTCTCTTGCCTCGGTTTTTCTACAGTTGGATTTTTATTTACAATTGTTCTTAGATATACATAAACACTAGAGTTATACTTTCAATGTTGTTGTTGTTGTTCTTGTTCTTCGTCTGCTGCTGCTGCTGTTCTCTTTCTTGTTGCTGTTGTTGTTCTTGTTGCTTCTGCTGCTGTTGTTGTTATTCTTGTTGTTCTTGTTCTTCTTGTTCTTGTTCTGTTTTAGGATGAAATAGATCTTTAATTATTGTGCTTCGATTATTGTTAGTTTTGCTCAAAAAAATGACCTGAGATAATTTCTTGAGTATAATTTAATTATTCTGGAGTATGGATTTTTCCAGATCTAAATTTTTGTGGTTTTGGTTAGTTGAAATATGAGTGTTTCTGAATTCTGACATTTATTCTATAGGATATAGAGTAAGAACCGAGAAGACAGAAAGGATGAGTAGGAGCTTGGGAATTCCAGTGAACCTTCTCCACGAGGCATCAGGGCACGTTGTGACTGTGGAGTTGAAGAGCGGAGAACTGTACTGTGGCAGCATGATCGAGTGCGAGGACAACTGGAACTGCCAGCACGATAGCACGGTCTCTACCCAGTAACAAATTATTATTATTTTTTTTTTATGGATAATCATCCCCCTAACCCAGTTTATTCAATTTTGGATGTTGCGGAAGTGTTTAATTCCTCCAATTTCAAGTATATTTGTGCATAAACATCTACGCTATTGACTCTCTTCATGGTTTGCTGTGAGGGAAAAAAAAAATGAGATAATAGAACCCAATTAGGTATTAGAATTTTTATGCAACACCTAAGTAGCCAGAAACATGTTTTGAGATCTTAGTATTCTGGATTTCTTTGAAGTTGAGAGAGGGATCTGCAGCACAAATGGAGGTTAGGGCATGTATGTGGTGGATGAATAAGTATATATGTCTGTTTGTCCATGGGTCTTCAGAACTGAAATTGCTTGGGCTCAAGACATGATTAATTTAAAATATCCATTTGTATTGGTGTGTTAGTACACAGTTGGGCACCCCATGCTCCATGCTGCAGTTACTGAAGTTAAGAGAGGTAGAAAGGATAATGTGGCAAGAGCGAACGAGGGGAAGGGAGAAGAAGAGGGATCTGGGATGTAACAAAATAAAGTTTGTTACCTTCTTCTGTTATTGTTAATAAAATTATTCTTTTATATATGATAAAAGCTGTACTTGTGGCAAGGAGTGTGAGAACAAAGGAAAATAGAAAGGATTAGGGGAAGGAAGGATCCTAGTGGATGTTTTGTGTTATTGAGTGAAGATTTGGGCAGGGAAGAGAAATACCCCCTTGAAGTGTGTGTAGTATACATATCTCTCACCCTTTTGAGATCCCACTGATATCAGTATCAGTGATCTACAAAATTATAGTAGTTATTATTTTTATTATTATATTATTCTATAAAGTATAGCTCCTTTTCTGGGTTCCTATAGTTGGCATGCTGTTACATTTCTCTCTGTATATATCTAGTGGGACATGCAAATTGCTGGCTAGGAGGAGCCAATGAAGTGTACTTATAAAGTTTTGGATGTTATGGAGATGTTTAATATCCCTAATTTGAAGTATATGTATCTAAATGTCGGCTGTACTTGTTTTTATCCAAAACATAAATGTACACTATACTTCATATTATTTGCTGATATTGGTTTAAACTTCCTCCGGATGGAAAAACGTCACAAATTGAGCATGTATTTATTCGAGGCAGCACAGTCAGGTATGAATATTAACTTTTGTGATTCAATATTCAATTAATACTTACTGTAAGTACAATGCTCTGAAATTATTAGAATTTCGACAGGGTTATGGTCATACCACACATGTTGAAAAGTGCTCCTATGTTTAAACGTTTGGATGCGAGAATCAAGGTACCTTTTTATTTTCAAGTGATTGAGTTCTTCGTATTTGGTTCCTTACATGTACTTTTGGGTTTCATGCTTTCTGAATCTCTTGAAGGGCAAGGCTGCCTCACTTGGTGTTGGAAGAGGGAGAGCAGTTGCAATGCGACCAAAGGTATTTCACACTCTTATTTGAAAAAATTGTAGTTCATTAATATAGATCTAGCGTTAGAAATTTGTTTGTAAAGTGGCATGATAGTTGAAGGCCCTACAAACGTGTGTGTTTTGATGATGATGATGATTTATTGTTATTATTATTATTGTTGTTGTTGTTGTTGTTGTTCTTCTTCTTCTTGTTCCTGTTCTTCTTCTTGTTATTGTTCTTCTTTTTGTTCTTATTCTTGTCCTTGTTCTTGCTGCTGCTGCTGCTGTTGTTGTTATTGTTTTTCTGCTGCTGCTGTTCTTGTTGTTGTTGTTCTTGTTGTTGTTGCTGCTGCTGCTGCTGTTGTTTTTGTTGTTGTTGTTCTTGTTCTTGATCTTCTTGTTCTTCTTCCTGCTGTGGTGGTGGTGGTGATGCTGCTGCTGTTGTTTTTGTTGTTGTTGTTCTTTGTTCTTGTTCTTCTTGTTCTTCTTCCCGCTGGTGGTGGTGGTGGTGGTGCTGCTGCTGCTGTTGTTTTTGTTTTTGTTGTTGTTCTTCTTCCTGCTGGTGGTGGTGGTGCTGCTGCTGCTGTTTTTTTGTTGTTGTTGTTGTTCTTGTTCTTGTTATTGTTCTTCTTCTTGTTCTTGTTGTTGTTCTTCTTCTGCTGCTGCTGTTCTTGTTCTTGTTCTTGTTGTTGTTGTTGTTCTTCTTCTTGCTGGTGGTGGTGTTGGTGCTGCTGCTGTTGTTTTTGTTGTTCTTGTTCTTGTTATTGTTCTTCTTCTTGTTCTTGTTGTTGTTGTTGTTCTTCTGACGCTACTTCTGCTGCTGTTCTTATTGTTGTTGTTGTTGTTCTTGTTCTTGCTGCTGGTTCTGGTACTGCTGCTGCTGTTGTTGTTGTTGTTGTTCTTGTTCTTCTACTTGTTCTTCTTATTCTTGTTCTTTTTTTTTTTCCTCTTGTTCTTGTTCTTGTTCTTCTTGTTCATTTTCATGTTTTGTGTTATTGAGTGAAGATTTGGGCAGGGAAGAGAAATACCCCCTTGAAGAGTGTGTAGTATACATATCTGTCACCCTTTTGAGATCCCACTGATATCAGTATCAGTGATCTACAAAATTATAGTCGTTATTATTTTTATTATTATATTATTCTATAAAGCATAGCTCCTTTTCTGGGTTCCTATCATCGGCATGCTGTTACATTTCTCTCTGTATATATCTGGTGGGATATGCAAATTGCTGGCTACAAGAGGAGCCAATGAATTGTACTTATAAAGTTTTGGATGTTATGGAGATGTTTAATATCCCTGATTTGAAGTATATTTATCAAAATGTTGGCTGTACTTGTTTTTATCCAGAACATAAATGTACACTCTACTTCATATTATTTGCTGATATTGGCTAAAACTTCCTCCGGATGGAAAAACGTCACAACTTGAGCATGTATTTATTCAAGGCAGCAAAGTCAGGTATGACCATTAACTTTTGTGATTAATATTCAATTACGGTTGAATACTTGCTGTAAGTACAGTGCTCTGAAATTATAAGAATTTCGACAGGTTTATGGTCATACCAGACATGCTGAAAAATGCTCCCATGTTTAAACGTTTGGATGCGAGAATGAAGGTACCTTTTTATTTTCAAGTGATTGAGTTCTTCATATTTGGTTCCTTACATGTACTTTTGGGTTTCGTGCTTTCTGAATCTCTTGAAGGGCAAGGGTGCATCACTTGGTGTTGGAAAAGGCAGAGCAGTTGCAATGCGACCAAAGGTATTTCACACTCTTATTTGAAAAAATTGTAGTTCATTAATATAGATCTAGCGTTAGAAATTTGTTTGTAAAGTGGCATGATAGTTGAAGGCCCTACAAACATGTGTGTTTTGATGATGATGATGATTTATTGTTATTATTATGATAGTTATTGTTGTTGTTGTTGCTCTTCTTGTTCTTGTTCTTCTTTTTGTTCTTGTTCTTGTTCTTGCTGCTGCTGCTGTTGTTGATGTTCTTGTTTTTTTGCTGCTGCTGTTCTTGTTGTTGTTGTTGCTGCTGCTGCTGCTGTTGTTTTTGTTGTTGTTGTTGTTCTTCTTCTTCCTGCTGTGGTGGTGGTGGTGGTGCTGCTGCTGTTGTCTTTGTTCTTGTTCTGGTGGTGCTGCTGCTGTTGTTTTTGTTGTTGTTGTTGTTCTTGTTCTTGTTGTTGTTGTTCTTCTTCTTCTTCTTCTTGTTCTTGTTGTTGTCGTTCTTCTTCTGCTCCTACTTCTGTTGCTGTTCTTGTTCTTGTTCTTGTTGTTCTTCTTCTTGTTCTTGTTCTTGTTCTTCTTTTTGTTCTTGTTCTTCTTCTTGTTCTTGTTCTTGTTCTTGCTGCTGCTGTTGTTGTTGTTGTTGTTGTTCTTGTTTTTCTGCTGTTGCTGTTCTTCTTCTTCTTGTTGTTGCTGCTGCTGTTGTTGTTTTTGTTGTTGTTATTGTTGTTGTTCTTCTTCCTGCTGTGGTGGTGGTGGTGCTGCTGCTGTTGTCTTTGTTCTTGTTCTTTGTTCTTGTTCTTCTTCCTGGTGGTGGTGGTGGTGCTGCTGCTGCTGCTGTTGTTTTTGTTGTTGTTCTTCTTCTTCCTGCTGGTGGTGGTAGTGGCGCTTCTGCTGTTGTTGTTCTTGTTCCTCTTGTTCTTGTTCTTGTTCTTGTTCCTCTTGTTCTTGTTCTTGTTCTTCGTCTTGTTCTTGTTGTTGTTGTTGTTCTTCTGCTGCTACTTCTGTTGCTGTTCTTGTTCTTGTTGTTGTTCTTCTTCTTCTGCCGCTTCTTCTGCTGCTGTTCTTGTTGTTGTTGTTGTTGTTGTTGTTTTTCTTGTTCTAGTTCTTGTTCTTGCTGCTGGTTCTGGTGCTGCTGCTGCTGTTGTTGTTCTTGTTCTTGTTCTTCTTATTATTGTTCTTTTTTTTTCCCTCTTGTTCTTGTTGTTCTTCTTCTTGTTCATTTTCATGTTTTGTGTTATTGAGTGAAGATTTGGGCAGGGAAGAGAAATACCCCCTTGAAGAGTGTGTAGTATACATATCTGTCACCCTTTTGAGATCTCACTGATATCAGACTGATATCAGTGATCTACAAAATTGTAGTAGTTATTATTTTTATTATTATATTATTCTATAAAGTATAGCTCCTTTTTTGGGTTCCTATCATCGGCATGCTGTTACATTTCTCTCTGTATATATCTGGTGGGATATGCAAATTGCTGGCTACAAGAGGAGCCAATGAATTGTACTTATAAAGTTTGGATGTTATGGAGATGTTTAATATCCCTAGTTTGAAGTATATTTATCTAAATGTTGGTTGTACTTGTTTTTATCCAAAACATAAATGTACCCTATACTTCATATTATTTGCTGATATTGGCTAAAACTTCCTCCGGATGGAAAAAGGTCACAACTTGAGCATGTATTTATTCGAGGCAGCAAAGTCAAGTATGACCATTAACTTTTGTGATTAATATTCAAGTACGGTTGAATGCTTGATGTAAGTACAGTTTGACAGGTTTATGGTCATACCAGACATGCTGAAAAATGCTCCTATGTTTAAACGTTTGGATGCGAGAATCAAGGTACCTTTTTATTTTCAAGTAATTGAGTTCTTCGTTTTTGGTTCCTTACATGTACTTTTGGGTTTCGTGCTTTCTGAATCTCTTGAAGGGCAAGGGTGCATCACTTGGTGTTGGAAGAGGCAGAGCAGTTGCAATGCGACCAAAGGTATTTCACACTCTTATTTAAAAAAATTCTAGTTCATTAATATAGATCTAGCGTTAGAAATTTGTTTGTCAAGTGGCATTATAGTTGAAGGCCCTACAAACGTGTGTGTTTTGATGATGAAGATGATTTATTGTTATTATTATTATAGTTATTGTTGTTGTTGTTGCTCTCTTCTTCTTGTTCTTGTTCTTCTTTTTGTTTTTGTTCTTGTTCTTTGTTCTTGCTGCTGCTGCTGTTGTTCTTGTTTTTCTGCTGCTGCTGTTCTTGTTGTTGTTCTTGTTGTTGCTGCTGCTATTGTTTTTGTTGTTGTTGTTGTTCTTCTTCTTCTTCCTGCTGTGGTGGTGGTCGTGCTGCTGCTGTTGTCTTTGTTATTGTTCTTTGTTCTTGTTCTTCTTCCTGGTGGTGGTGGTGGTGCTGCTGCTGCTGCTGCTGCTGTTGTTTTTGTTGTTGTTGTTGTTGTTGTTCCTTTTCTTGCTGTTGTTGTTCTTCTTCTTCTTCCTGCTGGTGGTGGTGGTGGTGCTTCTGCTGTTGTTTTTGTTGTTGTTGTTGGTGTTCTTGTTCTTCTTGTTCTTGTTCTTGTTCTTGTTGTTCTACTTCTTCTGCTGCTACTGTTGCTGTTCTTGTTCTTGTTCTTGTTCTTGTTCTTGTTGTTCTTCTTCTTCTTGTTCTTGTTCTTCTTTTTGTTCTTGTTCTTGTTCTTGTTCTTGTTCTTGCTGCTGCTGCTGCTGTTGTTGTTGTTCTTGTTTTTCTGCTGCTGCTGTTCTTCTTGTTGTTGTTGTTGCTGCTACTGCTGTTGTTTTTGTTGTTGTTGTTGTTGTTCTTCTTCCTGCTGTGGTGGTGCTGCTGCTATTGTCTTTGTTCTTGTTCTTCTTCCTGCTGGTGGTGG
>QANU01056703.1:493886-533886 GCA_003254905.1 Nissolia schottii | reverse complement strand
TCTTGTTCTTCTTGTTGTTGTTATTGTTCTTCTTCTTGTTCTTGTTGTTGTTGTTGTTCTTCTTACGCTACTTCTGCTGCTGTTCTTATTGTTGTTGTTGTTGTTGTTCTTGTTCTTGCTGCTGGTTCTGATACTGCTGCTGCTGCTGTTGTTGTTGTTGTTCTTCTTGTTCTACTTGTTCTTCTTATTCTTGTTTTTTTTTTTCCCCTCTTGTTCTTGTTCTTCTTCTTCTTNTCTTGTTCTTGTTGTTCTTCTTCTTGTTCATTTTCATGTTTTGTGTTATTGAGTGAAGATTTGGGCAGGGAAGAGAAATACCCCCTTGAAGTGTGTGTAGTATACATATCTCTCACCCTTTTGAGATCCCACTGATATCAGTATCAGTGATCTACAAAATTATAGTAGTTATTATTTTTATTATTATATTATTCTATAAAGTATAGCTCCTTTTCTGGGTTCCTATCATCGGCATGTTGTTACATTTGTCTCTGTATATATCTGGTGGGATATGCAAATTGCTTGCTACAAGAGGAGCCAATGAATTGTACTTGTAAAGTTTTGGATGTGATGGAGATGTTTAATGTCCCTGGTTTGAAGTATATTTATCTAAATGTTGGTTGTACTTGTTTTTATCCAAAACATAAATGTACCCTATACTTCATATTATTTGCTGATATTGGCTAAAACTTCCTCCGGATGGAAAAAGGTCACAACTTGAGCATGTATTTATTCGAGGCAGCAAAGTCAAGTATGACCATTAACTTTTGTGATTAATATTCAAGTACGGTTGAATGCTTGATGTAAGTACAGTGCTCTGAAACTATAAGAATTTCGACCGGTTTATGGTCATACCAGACATGCTGAAAAATGCTCCTATGTTTAAACGTTTGGATGCGAGAATCAAGGTACCTTTTTATTTTCAAGTGATTGAGTACTTCGTATTTGGTTCCTTACATGTACTTTTGGGTTTCGTGCTTTCTGAATCTCTTGAAGGGCAAGGGTGCATCGCTTTGTGTTGGAAAAGGCAGAGCAGTTGCAATGCGACCAAAGGTATTTCACACTCTTATTTGAAAAAATTGTAGTTCATTAATATAGATCTAGCGTTAGAAATTTGTTTGTAAAGTGGCATGATAGTTGAAGGCCCTACAAACGTGTGTGTTTTGATGACGAAGATTATTTATTGTTATTATTATTATTGTTGTTGTTGTTGTTGCTCTTCTTGTTCTTGTTCTTCTTTTTGTTGTTGTTCTTGTTCTTGCTGCTGCTGCTGCTGCTGCTGTTGTTCTTGTTTTTCTGCTGTTGCTGTTCTTGTTGTTGTTGCTGTTGTTGCTGTTGTTTTTGTTGTTGTTGTTGTTGTTGTTGTTCTTATTCTTGTTGTTGTTGTTCTTCTTCTTCCTGCTGGTGGTGGTGGTGGTGCTTCTGCGTTGTTTTTGTTATTGCTGTTGTTCATGTTCTTCTTGTTTTTGTTCTTCTTCTTCTGCTACTTCTGTTGCTGTTCTTGTTCTTGTTCTTGTTGTTGTTGTTGTTCTTCTTCTTCTTCTTGTTCTTCTTCTTGCTGGTGGTGGTGTTGGTGCTGCTACTGTTGTTTTTGTTCTTATTCTTGTTGTTGTTCTTCTTCTTCTGCCGCTACTTCTGCTGCTGTTCTTGTTGTTGTTGTTCTTGTTCTTGTTCTTGATGCTGGTTCTGGTGCTGCTGCTACTGTTGTTGTTGTTCTTGTTCTTCTTGTACTTGTTGTTGTTCTTTTTCCTGCTAGTGGTGCTGGTGGCGCTGCTGTTGTTTTTGTTGTTGTTGTTGCTGTTGTTGTTGTTGTTCTTGTTGTTCTTCTGCTGCTACTTCTGCTGCTGTTCTTGTTCTTGTTATTGTTGTTGTTGTTCGTCGTCTTCTTCTTCTTCTTGCTGGTGGTGCTGTTGCTGTTGTTTTTTTTGTTCTTGTTCTTGTTCGTGTTATTGTTCTTCTTCTTGTTCTTGTTGTTCTTCTTCTTGTTCTTGTTGTTCTTCTTCTGCTGCTGTTCTTGTTGTTGTTGTTCTTGTTCTAGTTCTTGTTCTTGCTGCTGGTTCTGGTGCTGCTGTTGTTGTTCTTGTTCTTGTTCTTCTGCTGCTGCTGTTCTTATTCTTATTCTTGTTCTTTTTTTTTTTTTTTTTCCTTCTTGTCCTTGTTGTTCTTCTTCTTGTTCATTTTCATGTTTTGTGTTATTGAGTGAAGATTTGGGCAGGGAAGAGAAATACCCCCTTGAAGTGTGTGTAGTATACATATCTCTCACCCTTTTGAGATCCCACTGATATCAGTATCAGTGATCTACAAAATTATAGTAGTTATTATTTTTATTATTATATTATTCTATAAAGTATAGCTCCTTTTCTGGGTTCCTATCATCGGCATGTTGTTACATTTGTCTCTGTATATATCTGGTGGGATATGCAAATTGCTTGCTACAAGAGGAGCCAATGAATTGTACTTGTAAAGTTTTGGATGTGATGGAGATGTTTAATGTCCCTAGTTTGAAGTATATTTATCTAAATGTTGGTTGTACTTGTTTTTATCCAAAACATAAATGTACACTATACTTCATATTATTTGCTGATATTGGCTAAAACTTCCTCCGGATGGAAAAAGGTCACAACTTGAGCATGTATTTATTCGAGGCAGCAAAGTCAGGTATGACCATTAACTTTTGTGATTAATATTCAAGTACGGTTGAATACTTGCTGTAAGTACAGTTTGACAGGTTTATGGTCATACCAGACATGCTGAAAAATGCTCCTATGTTTAAACGTTTGGATGCGAGAATCAAGGTACCTTTTTATTTTCAAGTAATTGAGTTCTTCGTTTTTGGTTCCTTACATGTACTTTTGGGTTTCGTGCTTTCTGAATCTCTTGAAGGGCAAGGGTGCATCACTTGGTGTTGGAAGAGGCAGAGCAGTTGCAATGCGACCAAAGGTATTTCACACTCTTATTTAAAAAAATTCTAGTTCATTAATATAGATCTAGCGTTAGAAATTTGTTTGTCAAGTGGCATTATAGTTGAAGGCCCTACAAACGTGTGTGTTTTGATGATGAAGATGATTTATTGTTATTGTTGTTGTTGTTGCTCTTCTTGTTCTTGTTCTTCTTCTTGTTCTTGCTGCTGCTGCTGCTGTTGTTGTTCTTGTTTTTCTGTTGTTGCTTTTCTTGTTGTTCTTTTTCTTCTTCTTGCTGGTGGTGGTGGTGGTGCTGCTGCTGCTGTTGTTTTTGTTGTTTTTGTTGTTGTTGTTGTTGTTGTTGTTCTTGTTCTTCTTGTTCTTGTTCTTGTTCATATTCCTGTTGGTGGTGGTGGTGGTGATAGTGCTGCTGCTGCTGTTGTTTTTGTTGTTGTTGTTGTTGTTGTTGTTGTTCTTGTTCTTCTTCCAGGTGGTGGTGGTGGTGGTGGTGCTGCTGCTGCTGTTGTTTTTGTTGTTCTTGTTATTGTTCTTCTTGTTCTTGTTCTTCTTCTGCTGCTACATCTGCTGCTGTTCTTGTTGTTGTTGTTGTTGTTCTTCTTCTTCTTCTTGTTCTTCTTCTTGCTGGTGGTGGTGGTGGTGGTGTTGCTGCTGTTGTTTTTGTTGTTCAAGTGATTTGAGTTATTCGTATTTGGTTCCTTACATGTTCTTTTGGGTTTCATGCTTTATGAATCTCTTGAAGGGCAAGGGTGCATCACTTGGTGTTGGAAGAGGCGGAGCAGTTGCAATGCGACCAAAGGTATTTCACACTCGTATTTGGAAAAATTATAGATCATTAATATAGATCTAGCGTTAGAAATTTGTAAAGTGGCATGATGGTTGAAGGCCCTACAAACGTGTGTGTTTTGATGATGATGATGATTTATTGTTATTGTTGTTGTTGTTGCTCTTCTTGTTCTTGTTCTTCTTCTTGTTCTTGCTGCTGCTGCTGTTGTTGTTGTTCTTGTTTTTCTGTTGTTGCTTTTCTTGTTGTTCTTGTTCTTCTTCTTGCTGGTGGTGGTGGTGCTGCTGTTGTTTTTGTTGTTGTTGTTGTTGTTGTTCTTGTTCTTGTTCTTCTCGTTCTTGTTCTTCTCGTTCTTGTTCTTGTTCATATTCCTGTTGGTGGTGGTGGTGGTGATAGTGCTGCTGCTGCTGTTGTTTTTGTTGTTCTTGTTCTTGTTCTTGTTCTTCTTCCAGGTGGTGGTGGTGGTGCTGCTGCTGCTGCTGCTGTTGTTTTTGTTGTTCTTGTTATTGTTCTTCTTGTTCTTGTTCTTCTTCTGCTGCTACATCTGCTGTTGTTCTTGTTGTTGTTGTTCTTCTTCTTCTTCTTGTTCTTCTTGTTCTTCTTCTTGCTGGTGGTGGTGTTGCTGCTGTTGTTTTTGTTGTTCAAGTGATTGAGTTATTCGTATTTGGTTCCTTACATGTTCTTTTGGGTTTCATGCTTTCTGAATCTCTTGAAGGGCAAGGGTGCATCACTTGGTGTTGGAAGAGGCAGAGCAGTTGCAATGCGACCAAAGGTATTTCACACTCTTATTTGGAAAAATTATAGTTCATTAATATAGATCTAGCATTAGAAATTTGTTTGTAAAGTGGCATGATAGTTGAAAACGTGTGTTTTGATGATGATGATGGTGATGATTTATTGTTTTTATTGTTGTTGGTTGTTCTTCTTCTTCTTCTTCTTGTTCTTGTTCTTCTTCTTGCTGCTGGTGCTGCTGCTGTTGTTGTTGTTGTTGTTCTTGTTCTTCTTTTTGTTCTTGTTCTCCTTCTTGTTCTTCTTCTTGCTGCTGCTGGTGCTGTTGTTGTTGTTGTTGTTTCTTGTTCTTGTTCTTCTTCCTGCTGGTGGTGGTGTTGGTGCTGGTGCTGTTCTTGTTCTTTTTCTTGTTCTTGTTCTTGTTCTTGTTGTTGATCTTCTTCTTCTTCTGCTGCCACTTTTGCTGCTGTTCTTGCTGCTGCTGCTGTTGTTGTTGTTGTTCTTGTTCTTCTTCTTGGTTCTGGTGCTGCTGCTGATGCCGTTGTTGTTCTTGTTCTTCTTCTTGTTCTTGTTCTTTTTTTTTTCTTCTTGTTCTTCTTGTTCATTTTCTTGTTCTTGTTCTTGTTCTTGTTCTTCTTCTTGCTGCTGCTGCTGTTGTTCTTGTTCTTCTACTTGTTCTTGTTGTTGTTCTTCTTGTTCTTTTTCTTCTTCTTGCTACTGCTGCTGTTGTTCTTGTTCTTCTGCTTATTCTTTTTGTTTTTCTTGTTCTTCTTTCTTCTTGTCCTTCTTCTTGTTCTTGTTCTTGTTCTTGTTCTTCTTCTCGTTCTTGTTCTTGTTCTTGTTCTTGTTCTTGTTCTTGTTGCTGGTGCTGCTGTTGTTGTTGTTCTTGTTCTTCTCCTTCCTGCTGTTGTTGCTGCTGCAGTTGTTGTTGTTGTTCTTGTTCTTGTTCTTCGTCTGCTGCTGTTGCTGTTCTCTTTCTTGTTGTTGTTGTTCTTCTTCTTCTTCTACTTGTTCTTCTTGTTCTTGTTGTTTTGTTTTCTTCTTGTTCTTGTTCTTGTTCTTGTTCTTGCTGCTGGTGCTGGTGCTGGTGCTGTTGTTCTTGATCTTCGTCTTGCCGCGGCTGCTGCTGTTGTTGTTGTTGTTCTTGTTCTTGCTGCTGCTGTTGCTGTTGTTGTTCTTGTTCTTCTGCTTGTTCTTTTTCTTGTTCTTGTTCTTGTTCTTGTTCTTGTTGTTCTTTTTGTTCTTGTTCTTGTTCTTGTTCTTGCTGCTGGTGCTGTTGCTGTTCTTGTTCTTGTTCTTCTTGTTGCTGCTGCTGTTGTTGTTCTTGTCCTTCCTTTGCTGCTGCTGCTGTTCTCTTTTTTGTTGTTCTTCTTCTTCTTGTTCTTGTTCTTGTTCTTCTTGCTGCTGCTGTTGTTGTTGTTCTTGTTCTTGTTCTTGTTCTTTTTCTTCTTGTTGTTCTTGTTGTTCTTCTTCTGCTGCTGCTGCTGTTCTTGTTCTTGTTCTTGTTGTTCTTCTTGTTGTTGTTCTTGTTCTTGTTCTTCTTCTTGCTGCTGCTGGTGGTGGTGCTGCTGCTGCTTCTGTTGTTGTTCTTGTTCTTGTCTTGTTCTTGCTGCTGGTGGTGGTGGTGCTGCTGCTTTTGTTGGTGTTCTTGTTCTTGTTCTTCTGCTGCTGCTACTGTTCTTGTTCTTGTTCTTCTTCATTATCAGTTTACATTTTGTATTCATTATCACGTGATTTGTTTCTTTCAATGCATACTTTTGCACTACTTTATAGCTTCTGCTATCCTATCATCATCCAATGCTCCTGAGAACTCTGAATCTGAATCAGCCTAATTAGTTTTAAAGCCTGTCCTCTTAATTGCATGGTCATGTGCTTTGTAGTCCATATTCTGAGTTGTTGTCCATCTCTGAGGGAATAAGACATCAGATATGCAAGCTTTGATCTGTATTCTTGCACATTTTTGGAACACTGAATTGGCATATGTCTGAGAAACTGCTGTGGTCTAATGTGGCATGATTTTTTTTTTTTTTTTTTTTTGGTCTGAGGAAATTTTGGGGCCTGCAGAGCACTTTGTGTGATGCATTGATGCGAGGATTGATGAAAACCTGTTAAAATTTCAGTTGTTTTAGCTATAGCTGCTAATTAGAAACCCGCCTATATGCAACTGCTAAAATTCTAAATCCGGAAATTGCATCTGACTTAAATAGCTTATTAATTGCTTTTCATGTGTCCTGCACACACACCGAACTGGGAAGCAGTTAACTTTGATTCCCATCAATGGCTTACCTCTTTCCATAGACAATAGGATCACATTAGAGGCATATCATGCCTCCTCTCTCGTCAGTGAGTTATCATGTCATCCTTGTTTTAGCCATGAGACATTTGTAGTTTTTCACATCTTCTAAGTAGTTCTTTATATGGAATATTCCTAGTATTCTTGTCTTACAAAATCGTTTTTGTTAGGAAGTATGCTGATTAAGGAATTCTTCGCTGGTCCTTTTCCCCAAGTGCGCAATAGATAGGCAAGAAAGCCAACTAAGGTGCATGATTACTGGATTTTGTGGAAATGTGCTAGTAAGTGTTTGTGTGCTCCAGCACAGATCCACAAGTAAATTTGATACTCTAGAAGGGGGACGACTTCTTGTGTGCTTTACATCTAGAATTACGCTTTCCCCACTGTAGATACCTTTCTATAGCAAGAGAATGATCAGAATTGTGCTGAAAATTTCCCGAGTAGAATGAATTTATGCATCTATTATGTATTACTACATGAGCGGCCTCCTAAGTCCCCTAAAACCTTCTCTTTCTCTCCTCAAACTCAACTCACAAACACACTTTAAAGGTCTTAGCTCAATCTGGTCAGTAATATTTGATTTTGCATTTCTAATATTGGGGAAAAGAATAACTAATTTTCTTCACAAGGTGCATATTGCACGTGAAATATTGTGTTGATGTGCCCTTCTTTGGTTGCTGTAGAAAAGATTAAATGGCCTTTTCTTTTGAAATGCATCTTAGGATCAGAATGCAAAAGAATACATAATTTCTTTTGCACGAGGTATTTGATTCAATAGCAAGACATGCATTTTGCCTTTATTTATTCCATCTGCAAGTAATATTTAATTAGGTGTTGCCAGGATGGCGTTGAATGATGGCTTGCCTGAGCCCTGCCATTCTCTACAGGGAATTATTGATTTCATTTTGAACTTTGAAGAGATGGAGTTTAAAGGTGGATAAAATTAGGTGAAGTTCTTTTAATTTAAAAAAAGGTGAAGTTTAAATGGAGTTTTATTGAAGGGTAAATAAATACATCTCAAGTAAACTGTAACAAGAAACAGTAGAAAATTTATGAATTAACAGGCGGCTTGGAACAATATAAGCCTGTTGCTCTTGGCCACTGGTGTTGTGCCTTGGACCTTGGTTATGACTTGAGTTTTGCTTGCATCTTTTCTATGAAAAAGTACAAATTTCTCCGTGCCATTCTCCAACTTGGAGCATGATACCCATTTTTTGACAAGTATATTCTGACAAGTGGTCATACAAATAACAAAACGAATTTTTCTTTTTACTATAATATTCCTACTTATAGAACTTATCATCAAAATACTAATGTTTCAAAACATTAAAATAGATTTGAGCCATGGACCATTAAGACAACAGTGAACTCTTGTTATATTGCTGAACTAAATGTTATATATATATATTATTGCAGCATCTTTACACTTTTTATTTTTGTATAGACCAAAATATTGAATGAAAAAATTGAAAATTTAAATAATTATGTTTCTTTTTTAATAACACAATTATTACATTTTTTTTTTCAATTCTTAATAATTTTTTAACAGTAATTTTGAGTGAAAAAAAACTGAAAAATGTAATGATTGTGTTATTTCAATTTTTTTATTTTTCAATTTTAATAGTTGTGTTATTTCAATATTTTTTAATAACACAATTATTACATTTTGTTCTATTAATAAATGTGTCATTAAAAAATTGTGTTATTAATAACTGTGTTATTAAAAAAGTTGTTTTTTCGATCCTTTTTAATAACACAATTATTACATTGTGTTATTAATAGATGTGTTATTAAAAAATTATTAGTAATTGTGTTATTAAAAAATTGGAAAATGTCATAGTTGTGCCATTAAAAAAGAAACAATTATTTGGTTTTACAATTTATTTCATTTAAAATTGTGGCCTACACAAGAAAAAGAAATGTGTAAAGATGTTGCAATATTCTATTCATTGGTAAAACTAATTATTTTATTTTGAGGAATTAATTTTGACTCATGTCTATATATATATATATATAAAAATATAATATGTAGTGCAGTAATAAAATAAGAGTTCATTGTTGGCTTGGTGGTTGTAGCGTTGGTTCATGTTTCCGTAGTCCTCGACTCAAATTCCATGGTTGGTAGGTATAGTTTGATATTATGTTTTAAAATGATGATATTTTGGTAATAAGTTTTGTAAATAGGGGCATTATTGTAAAAAAAAAAAAACTCTTAAGAGATGGAGAGTTATCTTTTTACGAGGATAAGTTAAGTATCAAGTTACTAGCAAGTTAAATGGATTAATTATTGAGTGTTTATTTTTAATGGTTTCTATTCATTAATCAAGGCAAAACTAAGAAAAATAGAGCCTTGATTATATTGACACTTGTCACTAAGATACAAACACACTCGGCTACTGTTAGTCGAGTGTTGTTAAAGTCCTTTAAAAAAATTAAATGGGACAAAATTCCTATTTTTTAGGGGGAAAAAAAGAGTACTCACACTAATACTAATTAATGCTTACTAATTGTCAAGATACTCTGAATATACATAACAATCTAATCCAGTAAAAGTCTGATACAAATACATCAATCATAGCCACCTATTAGCAAAATATTCCCTGCATATCCCATATGACTGCCTTCGCATGCTATTTAGTATATTGAGGTCTTCACTTCTTCACTCTGTGGTTGCTACCTCTTTTAGACAAAAGATAATTAAGCAAAAGCACTTTATGAAATTTTTGTACTCTCCAATACATCCTCACATGTATCAGATAAATGACTACAATGATCCTCGTGCATTTGACACTTGTTAAATAAAATGTCTTTGATTAAATGCCTCAAATCCAAATCAGGTTTGGACTCACTGTCAATGCTATCTCTTCACAAGCATTGATCATAGGAAAAGACTTGTTACCAACTACTGCATCAGCCCATGTGCTTCATCTTACATAGGTCGGCTTACTACTCCTATTATAAAAACGCTCATTACTTACAAAATTTGTCGCGCATTTGGGCTAAAAATTTGTAGATAATAATGATACTTGCAAATTTTCATGTGAATTTTAAAATTCGCAGATGATTATTTGCAGATTTTTTCACAAGAAACTTAAAAAACATTACATATATAATTTTCGTTGCAAGGTAGACGCTCAAGAGGAATTTTATTGCGACTTTTTATGTGTTTTTTTTAAGAGAGACTCCGCAAGTAACATTCACATGAAATTTTGTAGGTAACATTCGTAGGAAATTTTGCATGTACCATTTGAAGAAAATTTCACAGGTAACATTTGCATTAAAATTTCATAAGCAACATTCATAGAAAGTTTTGCAAGTAAAATTCACAAAAATTTTGCGAATAAAATGTTTCTTAAATTTCGCAGGTAAAATTTGCAAAAAATATTGCAAGTAAAATGTGCAAGAAATTACACAAAATTTTTCATGAGATTTCGCAAGTAAAATTCATAAGAATTTTCGTGAATAAAATTTGTAGATAATTTCACATAAATTTTACATGAGATTTTGCAAGTAGTAACATTCGTAATATGGCTTTCAATGGGCAGAAAAATACCATAATACTCCTCTAAATATTTTTTGCTATACAATAACAATAACCATAAAAAAAAATTATGAATGTACAATTATAATGAATTTCAAATAAACTATTTTTTCAAACAGGTATTTACAATGATTGTAGCAAATGTTTGACATATAATTCATTTTAATATAATGAGACACTTATGCTAGCTCAAAATCTAAATTTCTTGGGTAGCTTTCACGTTCCAGCTCAAGTATTTTGTTCAAATCAAAATTTAGAAGTTTTTATTATGCTATATTATTGAGTTTTCCTTCTTTTCCTCTATTGGAACGACATCATTCATCTCCTATAAATCTTTGATTGGATCCTACCTATAGAAATCAACTACAACACATTCAAAATAGCGCCATGACAAGACAATTTGTTACGCATAATACAAGTTCAATTATAATGAATGCAAAAAAGCGCACATGCAACAAAGAACATAAATGGAGAGAGAGTGTGAATTGAGTCGTATATAATTTCTAAGAACATGCGTTATTTCTTCATCCTCTATCTGAAATAGAAACTCCAAGATGGAACAAGATGAGTTTTTTATATTAAAATTGTAAACACAAAAAAAGTAAAAATGATATAATTCTATATCGGACTCACATAGTTGGCTATAGATAGAACCAATGCGATCGTGATATAATTCTACACCTAATTTTTTTTCCTGTTTGTTTTTATGCTTTAAAGATGATTACCAATAATGTTATCGGCTAACTCGGGTTGACATGGCTCATGGCCCAAAAAAAGTACATGGGTTCGGCCTAGTGTTTGTGCATAATTTTTGTGCATTTACTTGTATGTTATATCTTTAATTTTTGAACTTAACACCCTGAGGTTGCGGCCTAATGTTGTTTTCATAGTATACATTTTTTTTTTCTTGTTAAACTTGCTTTGCATATGTTCATGATAAGGCCTGTTGATTATGACCTTAGAAGATTTAAACTTTAGTCCTAAATGGAGCATTATACAAATTCAAGTTCTCTGCATTTCCAGAAATTGGCCAAAAATTAAGCATAGGTGATGATAAAAGGGTAGTTTTTCCTTTAATAAAACTAGTTGTAGTTGTCAGTAATAGTAGTACTACTACAACAAATACTTTTGGGTGATTCTACCAGTTTTTGAGGCATTGAGATTTGAGGACTTGTTGAGTGCTCTGCTGAGTTGGTTAGGAGAGGGAATCATGGAAGCCTCTACAAGGTGATGCTCAACAATGATGTTTTGCTTGTAGTGAAGAGGGTCAAGGAATTGGGGATTTCAAAAAGGGGTTTAGAGAGGAGGACGGAGTTGGTAGCACAAGTGAAGCATCCAAGTGTGTTGAAACCTCTCACATATTATTGGTCCTACCAAGAGAAGCTCTTGGCATATGAATGCATAATGATAGTGCTTGATGTTGTGGGGTAAGTTTATTAGCAAGGTTTCATTTCATTCATTGTGGTAGAAAGTAATTAGATATTGCCTAGTTTGACATACTAATGCCCTCTATCACGGATGAAGTTTGCATATCTGAAATCTGAATGATGAACTCTTAACTCATTGCTTCTAATTAGTTTTTTCCAATATAATGCTTGTAGATTCTTTTGGGACTCTTTATGCCTAAGAGTTAAGACCTTTTCCAAAATGGAACATAATCAAGGTTACATGTTACTCGTGCACACACTAACCAACTCTCAATAGCAGTAACATCAAGATAACTTTTACACATCAGAATTTCTTTGTGAAGAAGAAATGGAATGCATGCTAACATCATACCTTGTAAACCTCCCCAAATCCACCTTCACCTAGCTTGTTAGCTTCAGAAAACTTATTTGTGGCAGATTCAATTGTGCTGAAATCAAATCTCAAGGATTTCACGGAGGTGATCTCAGTTGTAAATATAAGATAAGAAAGAAGTAATATGTCTATGAGATAAAATTACAACAGATAAAACAATAAAAAATCTTTTTCAAATTCCATGTGTGTATCCTTACTATGTTGGTCTTGTGCAGAGTCACGCTTCTTCGTTGCCCTCCTTCTACTTAAGAAACAAATGTCCACAATGAATAGAAGAACAACCACTGCAATTGGGACCGTAATGGCAACTATTGTCCTTGATGAGATCCCACTACTTCCAGCATTCCCAAAATGTTAGGTAATTAGCAGCTGGTAAATGGTGAAATAAACCACAAGATAGCACAAAATTTTTGAATAGATTCAATAGAAGCAATTTAACAAACACCTAGCGAGAATTGTAATTTAAGCACAAACCAGAATTACATATATTTTAGCACTTGCAACAAGAATCCAATTGGCATCTCAGTCAAAAATTCAAAGCCATCACCACCACAACCTCCGGTCACTCCTTTGGTACCTATGTTTTTATGAGGGTATCTATATCTCTATATATTTCAATAGTCATGATTTACTTTTAGGCTTAATAGGGACACGTGGTTGATTCTTAATCATAGATAATTATAGGGTACCGATATCCTTAAATTTGATCGGATACTGGAAAAATCCCCATATATATATCACTTAAAACTAATAGACATACCCCACCCCCGCTAGAACAAATAGAAGGTAAGCAAATACCAAATAGAGGCATACTAATAGCCTTAATGGGAAGAGAAATAGATACTCAATCAATATCTATATTAATAGAAGGTAGTTTTGTAAAAAAAAAATTGTCCAAAATTAGTGAAGAAGTAGAAATGAAGAATTTAGAAAATGAGTAAGAATGACAAATACTCCACATAAAACCAAAAAAGAATATTTGACAATAGTACTAAGGCAGTATGAACAAGTATTAAGAAACGAGTTTGTACAAAGGAGTGTAGGAGCAAATGAAAAAACAAATATAAGTAGAGCACTAACTAGAATGCATCAAATATAAATATGCCCATTAAATCCAAGAGATATTAATGGATACAATTGTGAATATAAAAAATATTATTATGAAACAAGATTAGTAACTTATGAAGAACAAAGTTTTTATATGGACATTTATTATAGAAAGCTACCTAGATTAATATTTGAAACAACTATACAAGAATACAATGGAGCATTTTAGAACAATATGACATTATTGCCCTATATAGATACTCTGGGAAGAAGAGAAGATTATTTAAGAGAATATTTTTATGAAAAATGTAAAGAGGCATGGAGAAACAAAAAATATTATAAAGCTAATAAATTGACACTAAAATGTGGAGAATTAGAAACACTTCATTAATGGGGACGCCATACAATTAGTAGAAAAATGAGATATAAGAAACCAAGGAAGTTCAAATTTAAAATTACCCAAAAAAGAAATTTGTATAGAAAATATAAACCAAGGAAGTTTAACTAAGTTATAATAAGAAACCTACAACATGTAAGTGTTTTAATTGTGGAGAAATAGGTCATATGGCAATAAAATATCCTAATAAAAAGAGAAAATGTGCAATGAATATTTTAGAGGAAGCATCCTAATATCAACCGGAACCAATAGAATATGAAATACCACGAAGTGAAATAGAAGATTCAGGTATAAAAATTTATAGTATAAGAATAATTAGTGACTCAGAACACTCAGAGGAAAACTCAAATAGTGTAACAGAGGAATCAGATTCACAAATAGAAGAAGAATATCAAATATATATGATGACAAGTATAGAAGATGGAGAAACTAGTACGAATGACAAATATGATTATGAAGAATATAGGAGCTCAATTGAAAGAAGTGTAGAAAGGTGTGTATCATTCAATCAAAGTCAATTTGATAAAATACGAAACAAAAATTTAAATATGAAACCCCAAGATCTGGAATCTCCTCAAAACCTAATAACCCAGATGGAAAAATGCATGAAAAGTAAAGGAAAGTGAAAAGCATGTTTGTGTAGTATTACACAAGAAATTTTCAATAAGTGCAACACAAGCAGAAGGCGTACCATTAATAAATAAAACTATAGAAAATGAAATAGAAAAATTAGATATTAAAGATGAAATTATTGAAAAAAAATATCCCAGGAATAAAAGTATTAATTAAATCATATTTTGGTGAAGAAAATGATACTCATATAAAAATATTGGTAATGGACAATAGAATTAGTAGTGTACCAGATACATTGGGAGCAATAATTGAGAATTTAATGTACCAAAAATCAAAATCCACATTAAATACAAATTTTACAATATCAAGAACAAATACTAATATGTATAAGGCACTAGTAATTTATCACAAATTAGAAGGAAAAATATTAGAACCAAGAAGCAAAATATATAGTATATCAGCCATGGTAGGATTAGAATTTTCTAATGAACATAGAATATACAAAAAAAAGTACCAAGGAAAAGTAACTATAGGTAAAACCTTTCTCCTAGTATTAGTAGAATTGCCACTAACTCAACCAAAAATAACTTTACCTAGAACATTACCATTATAAATCGACCATGCTAAAGAATATAGAGAACCTGAAATGGAACCCTAAATAATATACAATAACGCAATAAGAAAAACATCAATAAAAATTAATCCTAATTATGCATTGAAATATTCCAGAAAACTAGAACTCCTGGGACGATCAATTGGTAGGTGGGAAGCATGTAGTATGGTTATCAAAATCGTGTTTTAAGTCGTAAACTCGTACGAGTTTACGTTCCTAGGTAGTAAAATCGAGTTGACTCGCATATAAACTCATTTCTGGGTAAACTTGGCTGCACTTGGGTAAACTTGTGTAAACTCGCATAAAATTGTGAGTTTACTGCCGAACTCACGAGTTTACCACAGTTGTGTTTTTTTTAAAGACAAAACAAGCAAAACGACGTCGTTGACTACATTTTGCATGTCTCTGCGTTTTTAGATTTAGGTCGTTTGAGTGTTTTAGAGTTGTCATTCACAGCTGTGCACGCAATCGTGCTCCGTTGCTGCTTGTGCTCCATTGTGCTCCGTCGCTAATCCATCGTATGTATTTCATCCTTTGCACAGGGATCTTTTCCACCAAGGTGCGTTGGCCTCTGCATCTCTATTTGTGCTTTATTGTTCTAGATTGGAGACATCATCTCACATACTTGCTTCCTCTGATGCTCAATAGTCAGTACTATGAGACTCACTGGTATTTTCGGTGTTTATGCTGTTGTGTGGGTCATCTCTTAAATATTTGTGTTCTTAAAGGTTCCATAAACAAAATGCATGCCCCTCGAAGTCATCACTAAATTCTCTAATGTCGGCTCGAAGCAGGCTATTTTTGTCAAGAATCAGTGACATTGTTTTTTATATACATTTGCTATGTTGGTTGCTCAACACACCAAGTGACATTGTGTTGATAGATTTTGCTTATCATTAAGTTTGTGTGGAGGAGGATATGTTTTGGTTTAAACATATATATTTCGTATTATGTATGAATTGAACTTAAAACTCATTAGTTTCATCTTTATTTGGGTTTTGTTATGCAGGTAAATGTATTTATGAATTTCAAGTTTTATTAAATATATTTTTGTAACATAATAATTTTTTAAAGTATTTTTTAATTTTTTTTAATAATAGGTAAACTCGTACAAGTTTACGATGTAAGTTTACAATCCGAGTTTATGGAGGCTCCACAAGTTTACTTAAACTCGCGAGTTTGATAACCATGGCAAGTAGTAGCTTAACCCAATATGAAACGCATAAAATAGTCAAGATTCCAATAAGTTCAAACCTGACAAGGCTTCTGGAACACATAAGTACAATAGATTTAGTAAAACGAAAAGAAGAAGTATATATAAAATTAAAAGTTAAAATGGAAGCTATATGGATAGAAATATTAGCATTAATAAAACTAGAAACTATGAAAAGTATGATAAAAGCATCATATGTAGAAAATACAGAAATACCAGAAAATGAAGCAGTATCGACAGTAACATTAAGGATGGCAAAAAGAGAAGTAGTAAAACTAAGATTAAGAGTCATATATGATGATAAGTATCTAACATAAAATAATTGTAGGAAATGATTTTTTACCACAAGTAAACCCATATAGAATTCAAGAAGACAGAATAATAATGAATATAAATAGTCAAGAACAATAATTCCAAAAATAAAAGGTTGTTAATTTTATTGAAAAGCATCAATATTAACTGCACCTTGTAAATATGAAGCATGGAGAATAAGAATAACAAGGCCATATAGAAGAAAAGATGAGAAATTCATAAAGAAAAGAAATGAGAATGAAGTACAATTTTTACCTAATAAAACAATGATGACAATAATTCAAGTGGTAGAAGCCAAGGGAACCATAGAAGAAAGATTAAAAAGAAATTTCAGTGCAAATTCATTAATACATTGGGAAAAGTCAAAACCTATAACAAAAATAGAACTCAAGGAATATAGTAAAGAAATAAATAGTATACCATATCCATGGACCGGCCAAGATAGAATAGAATTCCAAAAACACATAGAAGAAGTGAAGAAATATAATCTTATAAGAGAGAGTAGATCGGAATATTCATCACTAGCTATGATAGTAATGAAACATAATGAAGAAGAAAGAGGAAAATCAAGAATGGTAATAAATTACACTAAATTAAACCCAATAGCTATTAGGTATCCAATTCCAAAAATAGACTTATTATTTAACCTTATCAAAGGAAAAAAAATATTTTTAGTAAATTTGATTGTAAATCAAGATTTTTTTTCCAAATAAAATTAGAAGAAGAAAGTAAAATATATGACTTTTAGTAAAATATACGACCTAAGGAAAAAACATTCATTAAAATCCTTACGCACGGGAAGACCCAAGCTTTCAGAGGCGCACCGCAACACCCATAGCATGCTGCAGTGACGCGGGACGAAGGTCGCACAATAATGCTCCCACAGTGATGTAGTGACACGAGAGTCACCAATAACCTTAGCCGCAACACCTTGGGCCAGAAAAGGACCCGTCTCTTTGTCTATATAAAGAGCTCACCTTACAGCTCTACAACTCGCTCAGCGCTTCAGATTCCTCCCTCAAACGTAGAGTTTCTGCTTATCTTCTTTCTCTCTTTTTGTGAAGACGCAAAATCTTCACTTAGGATAGGTTGTCAATCCTTTTAGGGATGGCCTAGGGTAGTAGGCCCTAGCGTCGCTACTTTGGTAGTGGTAGCGCTATGACGCTCCACGACCGCTATGGGGATGTCGGATCGCCGTAGCGATGCCGGTTCGCTACCGCGATGCCCTTCAGTTATGTTTTTAAGTTTTCTGATAGTATGGTTGGCTTTTCCAATGCCAACGCTACGCCGCTTGGAGCTTTCAATGTCAGTACTCCCCAGTTTCAGGCTTTTCCAGGTGAATGGAGGTCCCAATGCATCAACAGTGTGCCACATTAGTGGTCTGTCAATCGAGTCAATTATGTTTATTATTATTATGATTATTATTATTTGTTCATTTAACATGCTTAAGTAAATGACATGCTAGGACAGAGACCAATGTAAATGTTATATGATACATGATGATATATTTAGAACTGTTTGGTTAGGCTTAAATAACAGACATTAATAAAGTCTCTAGTTAAGAAAGGGACATAGCTAAGGGAAATGTTTAGGCTAAGGAAAGACTTGGTACTTAAATTGTCTATTGTGACACACCTCTCTTTCTTGGGAACCTTCTTGAGCATGAGATTGTAATCCTTAGTTCCGGACGAGTAACAAAGACGCATAAATTGGCTAGGATGCTACCTTCCATAAACAATAGGCTTAGTATCTAATAACTTCGGTAATCAGTCTAACTCACCTAAAAGACTTCCTAAACAGGATGCCTTAGGGTAGAAGGCTCAATTTAGTATATTTATGGTCAGTATTATATGGTATCCAGCGTCCCTACAAATTATATTTAGTATTATATGGGGTCAATGTCCCCGCATATCAGATTCAGTATTATACAACTTTAGGGTATGCGTAGCCTTAGAGATCTAGTATCCGAGTTCCAGCATACCCGAAATTGCAAGGATTTATCCTGGCGAAGGAAGGTCGAACTCACACTCCCTTAAATCGAGGATCGAGAGACATCTCTCCTTGTGTCCCTCTGCAAGGAGGCGGGCACAGGCAGAAACAGATTTACTTTCAGCGATTACTTTCTAGCTTTACTTTCCTGTACCTTATTTATTGTTCAACTATATATACATTACATGCAGTATTTGTCATATGAGTGGTACCGAGGTACCCACCACTGAGTTGAAAACTCACTACTCTGTCATGTTGTTTTTCAGACACAGTAGAGAAAAATGAGAACATCCCCCTCGTCTAGTAGCAACCATTTCTAACGTCAGTGGTAAGCTCCGAGTAGGGTCTACCAAGGTTTGCTTTTTAGATATGCTTCAGATCACTTAGGCAGAATCCCGTTTCCACATACATGTATTAGTTTAACATTTACTTTTCAGACATATGTAATTCGAGATATTATTAAAGTTTAATTATAAAACTATTCATTTTTTTTATATTCATAAAATCAGTTATTTATTTTATCATGCATGAATATTAGTATGCCACATCAGAGCTTTCGTAAAGGCAGTAGCCCTACGTGTGGTCACGTCCTAAGTTGGGGCGTGACAACACAGGAGGGGTTGCATCTTCACAGGCAGATCAACATCACAAAAAAGAAATCCCCAAGAGATCCCTACTTTGCGAGGTAATTCGCACGTGTTTGCCTCTCGAAGCACAAGTCACATTTACATTCTAGTCATTGTTCAAGAAGTCGCTAATATACATAATAAGTGCATGAAACTAGTGATTTTTCCCAGGAGAATAGATGTTGGTCACGTCTATGGAATCCAATTCCAAACAAACATGATGGTATCCATGGTCCCAGCAGTCCAAAAGCCCAAATCTCATTACGAGCAATTTCAGGAGAAAATTACAAGTCACGCAAACAAAACCTGTGAAACCCAAGATCCATTTGTCATCAACTCCTCGAATTACCCACCATATCCTGTCAGTCCTGGGCTCCCCCGTGAGCTACTGTCCATGTTAACCGTAACCCCCTCATGCGCAAGCCAATTCCACCGTGCAACTCTAGGCACCCCAGAAGCCCACTGATCCATAAAACCTCCATCCACGCAGTCCTGGAGAATATTACTAATGACCAACGAAAGATGGACCATAGATCCATCAATAACCTCAAAATTTCTATCTCTTTAAACCCACCAAATCGTATTACAACAGAGATGAGCATTTGGACTTCCCGTCACAACTTTGAGCCGTGACCTGTGCATATCAACAAAACTATCAGCAGAAAAGTAAATACTGAGATGAAACTAAACCTGATGAGCCTTCAGACAACCAAATAAATAGTGGAGAATGGTTTCATCATTCAGATTACACCTCTTACAATGTGCTGAGTCACCCCCACTACACTGGAAAATGATCTCATTGGTAAGAAGTGAATTATGCATTGCGAGCCAGAGCATAACCTTTCATTTCTCAATCACTAGTAGACGCCACAACCATAGCCAATTCTCAGCTAAGCCATTCAGATTAGCCACCTGATGTTGCTACTAGAAATAGTCAGTAGCAGCGGTGTAGATACGCGTACTTACTCCAGGCCAAATGAGAGAGCCCGCGATAGACTCATGGAGCCACACACAAGCCTCTGCAAGTTTCTACTTAACTACATCCAGCATTGGTGTACTAAGGCAACAAAATCCTAGTGAACATCTTGCCAAACATCACACATACGGATGGAATTCAAAATGTGGACATAAGGCATTTGTTGAGAGAGAGAACCACCCCCAAGAGTCAAATCAAAAGGAGACATTTCCATTCCCCAATTGTAAGGAAAAATCTGTGCCAAATATCTCAAAAGCACGAAATATAGCCTTCCATGTGGAGGAGCTTTGAACTCGCGGTTGCACCACTAGCGAAGGCTTTCCCACGCCATACTTATGCTGCAACATTGCAGCCAATGACTTCTTCACGTCTCGAAATCCCCCACAACAACTTACTGAGGAACACGACATTCGTACCACGAGCTTTTCTAACACCAAGCCTGCCATGTCTACTTGATTTAGCTACCACATTCCAACTCACCAAATTCATACCCACGCCACTACTCCCTTTCTAAATATATAAAACTCCTCATCGTACACTCAATATCCTCACAAACCCCTTGCAGAACCCAAACTATTTTTGTTGTAAACAGGAAGTGTTGTCAATATCAAACGAGCAAGTGTTACACGCCCAACCCTATTTAAGAGCTTATCTTTCCAACCATTTAGCCTAGCACCCACCTTATCAACCAAAAACTGAAAATAAGTTCTTATAGTCCGCCCTTGAGAGAGAGGAAACCTCAAATAGGTACCCAAGTTATTTGCAAAAGACACCAACAACACTACTCGAATCCTCTCCCTCTTTTTGGCGAGGGATAGATTTAGAGAACATCACTTTGGATTTTCTAAGCTAACCACCAAACCAGAAATATCTTCAAACTCTTTCAACGTTTTCATAACCTCCACAACTTGAGAGATTTCTTGGCTTCCACAAATAAAAGAATATCATTCGTGAAAAAGAGATGAGAAAACCTTGACCTTCTTCTAGAAACCACCATTGGGTTCTACAAACCATGACTCACCCTATCTTCTATCATCATGGACAGCTTTTCCATGCAAAACCTAGAAAGATAAGGAGAGAGGGGGACTCCTTAATGCAATCCATGCGTTGGTTGGAAACCATCAAGTTGCACACCATTCCAAACCAAGGACAGAGAGGAAAAGGACACTTTGAACATGATAAAGGAGACGTCGTTCAGTGGAAAACCAAACTCATCAAGAGTATTGCGCAGGAAATTCCATTCAATGCTATCATAAGCTTTGTGAATATCAATCTTGATAGCAATCGAGCCTTACTTCTCCTTCAAGTGGTGCATATAATGAAGAATCTCTTGGAAAATTGTTATGTTACCAAGCGCACTTCTACTTGGAATAAAGCTGTTCTGAAGATAGCCAATCAAATCATCAAGAAATGGCCTAATCCTATTCACAAGCACTTTAGCAATAATCTTATATGTAACATTACATAAACTAATTGAATGAAATTGAGAAAACCTGACCAATTTCAAACTTTTAAAATCATCAAAAATGTTTTCGAAGTTATCAAATGTCCATCAAGTTCGTCCTAGGAGAATATATTACAGGGACGAAAATTATGGATGTTTGCCAACATCATACACAGTTTTGATTAAGCGTGTACATCGAGTGAGCCAACTCGCCTAACCCGCCAAACTCGTTTGACTCGAAGGTAGTCGGCTCAATCGACTCAAGTCGATCAAGACTCGGGTTGGAACTCATTTGACTCAATACTTTGTTGGTTGGGTGACAGTTTATTGAATTCTAAAATCAAATTGTTCAACTATCCAACGAAGGCTTTTTTTCTTACCTAATGTTACCCAACTTAACCTAATACCCCTATCTCTGACAAAAATAAATAAATTATACACAAATCAACCAAAACCTCACACCAAGAAGAAAAAAATGAAAGAAACTCCCAAACGCAAAATAAAAAAAAATGCCCCAACAACCCCAAAATGATGGCAAAAAGTTTTATAAAAATATCACGACTACTCGTTGACCTACTTGACTAGTTTGACAATCCAACAAATTGACTCAAGGTGGATCATCTCATTGGAAATTGCACAACTCAACTAGCTCCACTCATCGTTAGGTTTATCAAATAGGTGAGTTCATCTAAAAAATATGATTTAAGTCAATAGACATACAACTTTAATTTTGATTATTATATAAGTTTGAGAAAAAATGGTTTGTTTAGATATTTTTAAAAAAAATATTTTTTTATTATAATTATAAAAATATTTAAATATAATTTAAAGTAATTTTTTTTCATATATTTTATTAAAAAAAGCATCTAATCCCTCTGCGACCCCGCCACCGTTCATCCCTCTCAAGCTCGCCTCACCTCTCTGTTCGCGCCCCTCTTTCTCTCTCTCTCTCTCTCTCTCTCTCTTTCTTGGCATCTCCACCACCACCTGAACGCCGCCACCATCGCTGTCCATGGCGCCGGAGGCGGCCCAGCTCTCAGGGGCTGCGATTTTTGGTTATCTGAAGTGAGATTTCGGTTCTCTTAACCAGCCACTCACTCCGAATTTTTTCTCTTCCTTTGGCTTCCAAAAGGTACTCCAAGGCTCACACCTCTTCCTATTTTGTTTGGTTATCTAAATCTCTTCATGGATGTTGGATTTTGACTAGTTAGTGTTAGAAACCTAGGGTTTGATTTGGGGGATATTCGATTTCAAGCTAATTTTTAAGTGTTGATTGGCACTTGTTTAATGATATTTGTTTTATAATAGATACGTCGGAGGGTCAACCCATTTGTTCTGCGACACTGTAAGCTTGGACCACTCTTCCGTTGGCCTAGTGTTGTGAGTAAACAGGTTAACTTTTAGTAATTTGTAAACTAAAATTTGGAAGTTATGTATGTTCAATGAGTTTAACTCTGGCCATTTCCTTAATTTGTTTAGGCTGTTGAGTCCTGTTTGATCTCTTGTTTACCCTCGGAAAATTCAAGGTTTCGGTTCACACTTACTAGGTAGGGAGGGAGCAAGGATTAGGTTGGGTGCAAATATCATATATATATATATATATATATCAGGGAATAATAAGTTTTTCACTGAATATGGACCTAATAAATGGACGATAATTTCAGGTTAGAGGAGCAGTTTCCTCACCATCCTCTCCCAAATCCTCAAAGTAGTTCTGAACTTCTTTCCTTGGCACTGATATTTTCAGTCAGATTATGTTTTTCTTGAAGTGAATCTCAGCAATGTCCTTATGGTTCACATATCTTTAAAATTTCTTATATATGGCACTTCTGACTTTGTGTTTAACAGATAGTGTATCTTACACTAACATGAATATAAAAACTGACAATCAAAGAAACAAATATCATCTCTCAGCTTAAGTTTTGGGCCTCGGCTCTCCATTGCACCCCAAACAGGAAAAAATAAAATAAAATAAAATAAAAAGAGATCAGTTCAGCTAATGTTTACTTGACCATAAGAATTGCATCTTCTACTTTTTGTAGGTATGGACCTAAAAGAATCTATCGGCGACATAATCCCTTGGGATGGGTCACTTTCTTCAAGTGAATTTTTCCTTGCTGCTTGTGCCTTTTCTGAGAAGTGGAAAAGGTTCAATCCTTCTGTACCTCCATGGCTGTGGGTCCCGTCTCCAAAATGTCATTTGTTATCCTCTCTAAAGGTGTATCTTTTGTCATTACGTTTTTACATCCATTGCATTATTGTTTTATCTTAGCAGCTTTCATGGTTTTTCTCTCTGTCCCCACGTCAGGAGGAAGGATACTTATCACTTGAGAACATGTGCTTTAACAAATCAAGTGAGGTCTGTCTGTAGTTTGATATGGTACTAACTTCTCAAAGCTGGAGTTGATGTAAGTTAGTGGATTGTAATTTCCATTACAGGAAGAAGAGAGTTGTAGATTTATGATACAGAAAGAAGAGAGCAACATCTCACAGGAAGAAGAGCTCTTAGACAACGCCACTTTAGTATGTATGAATTCGTATATCTTGCTTATGTTTGTGTCAGGCTACAGGAGTATCAGTCGTGGCAGTTTCAGAACTTTTTCCTGACTAGTGATAATATTTTTTTTCATTTATTTTAGGTCCAAAGCACTTGTGAAGAAATAAAGCACTATGATTTTCATATTGTGTACAGTCCTTCATATAGAGTTCCAGTGTTGTATTTCCGTTCATACCATAGTGGTATGTTCACTTTTCAATCTCGAGTTTGTGTGATAAATATCTTACTTTTTGTCTAGTTATGCATTTTCATTGAAGTTAAATTTGAAAAATGAGACCACCGTATAGGCTTTTGTTGGAAAATGCATTAATTGATGAAGTGACCAAGTACTCTAGTAACATCTTGTGGATAGATGTGGAAGATGTGGATACTAGAAATGCTGTCTAAACCACGAATTCTAGACCTCGATGTATCCTTGTCAGGTTAGAGGGTTCAAGCAAGGGCATGCCCACAATGCCACCTTAATTGAAACTAATGTTGGATTTTGATTTTTCCTGTGGTAGTAAAAAAATATATATATATTAGAAAATGGAGGAAAGTACAATTTACGATTCTTACATTTAGGCTGATGGTGTTAATTTTCTTGAATATGAGTTATCTTTAAGTCAAGTCTTCTCAAATTTATTTTCTTATCTAATAGCTATGAAAAACAACTGTTTCTTTCTTCTGCCACATATATTTATATCTGCATTCCTTTCTGTTACTATGTTAATTTTCTTATTGAAATAAATTATGTCCACTATATGTTTGATACAGTGATTCTGTTTGATTATGTAGATGGACAACCTTTGCCGTTCAATGAAATTGAAAAGGATCTTCCTGGTCACACTGCAAATTTACAATCAGAATCAAAATGGACATTTATAACTCAGGAGGTAAATTTCGTGTCTGTCTTCCTTTTCTTTTGATGTCAACTGTTTTCATTTTTGTTAAATAAATTTCCATTACTTTTGTACTTATAATTTTGTTCCTGTTGAAAAAACTGCTAAAAACTACATCAATTTAGGTCCATCTATTCTTTGCTTGTGATTATCTCGTTGCAGAAATGTTTCTTATGAATAGATATGGGAGGAAAATGTAGAAAGCTAAGGTTAATGTATGCCTCAAAAGCTCCATTAGTAGAGCACCATAGAAGTGACATTTGATCTGTGAAAGGAAATGACGCACAATGTTGTTATAGGCTGAGCACTGCCCATAAAATATACAAGTGATACTCCCAGATAGGTGGAAGTTAGCAAAAAAGGTTTCCATTTCGACTTGTAATAACATTATATTAAAAATAACCAAAATTTGTCTGCACACTTCATCACCAGAGTTGTTCATAATCACATATCTGTTCATTAACTGATTTCAATGTCGTGTTATAGGAACACCCATATTTGAACAGGCCTTGGTACAAATTACATCCATGTGGGACGAGTGACTGGATGAAGCTGCTATTCGGTGGTGACACTTCTTTGAATAAAAATGGTTCTGTTGTTGAACAATATCTGACTCCCTGGTTCTCTGTCATTGGACAAGTGGTTGGTCTAAAAATTCCTTTTGGAATGCTGGAGACCATAAATGTTAACTATTCTCAGGCGCTTCGCTCAAGATGAAATAAAGGACGAGTGAAAGAAAACATCTGCACACCACTTACATTGTTAGTCTTATTGGTTATCATTGTAGAGGCCAAGTATTAAATGGTTGGTAAAATGTGCTTTCCAATGCTACTAGGTGACCAACACTTGCTTGGTTTCAGATAGTTCTGATATTTGTTTCTTTTAAACAATATACCAGGTTCGAAGTTTTGTGGAAGAAAGAACTAGCGTTGATAGACTCTTGATTCGAGTTAGATTAATTGGAGGTTTGGGTGGTTGGACTGCCAGGTTCAACATAATATGGAAGATTGCGTGCTTAATCGTTAAGGCGTGTGAATTGTTACTGTGCGAAGGGGATTCAGGCCAGGTGCGGACAGGGAAATTGTTTTTCATTTCAATTTGTAGCTGAACAAAATAAGTCAAGTTTTTGTTTGGGTGTTCCTTGCTTGTTAAGGGAGGTAAATATGTATTTTGGTTCAACCTGTTTAGCAGAGTTATTGTGTTTGATTAGTGTACCAGTGCAAGAACTGGGAGGTTTGTATTGATGAAAGGTAAATAGCAATTTAACTTTCTATATTATATCTGTCACCCTCTAATATTTAAAAATGTGCAATTTAAAGGGGTTTTTAAAGTGTTCAAAAAACCTTCAGTTTCTTTTATCGTTCAAAATGTCCGTTTGGTACACATGTGCATGTCACATAATATATTATATGAATAAAATTGTCCTTTTAAATAAAATAAAAACTAATAACAAAAGAAATAAACAAATAAAATAAGGTTAATATTCATTTGGTTCTTGTACTTTATCCCTATGTTTTAGTTGATTTCTCATCTAAAAAAGTGACAGGATAATCTAGAATTAAATGAGGTATTAACCCAATAAAATAACTTCCCGTTAGCATTATCTTGCTCCCAAGCACTGTTCATTCATCATCATTCCCAAAATATCATCATCAATCCTTCATTAAGACCTCCTCTACCAATTCCACATCCTGCTACATCTCCATTCACAAAATATCATCACCGTTACTTCACTAAGACCTCCTCTACCAATTTCACATCCCGCTACATCTCCCAACACGCAAGCAATTATTACTTCATTCCTTGTATCATATCATTCAAACAATTCTTGTCGTTTTTTAAAGATTAATCAATTAATGATTTACTTTAATTTGTTATTTATGAAAATTAATGAACAAACAGAGAGAGTGAGGATGGAATTGGAGGAGCAAAGACTCAGACATTCAAGAACATTGTTGTGAATGATCCAAGAGGTGGTGGTGAAGAAGGTGAATGAGAAAGAAGTGGTTCAGGGGTGGAGAAGCTCAACTAGGCGCTCTAAGAAAGGGTGAGGATGTTCTGCCTCGAAAACCAGGTATGGAGGAAACTCACCTAGACCAACGTGTCCAAGGTTATCAAACTCAAAAGTTTTAAGTAAAAACTCGTGGAACCTCCGTAAACTCGGATCGTAAACTCATACGAGTTTATCTATTATTAAAAAAATATTTTAAAAAACAATTATGCTACAAAAATATATTTAATAAAACTTGAAATTCATAAATATTTTTAACTCCATAATAAAGCACAAATAAAGATGAAATATATGAGTTTTAAGTTCAATTCATACATAATACTCATTCTAAGTTCACAACAAAACACATTAAACGAAAAAGAAAATATAAAGTACTAAACTACAGTATCATCTATATCATCATCATCATCTGGTCATCCTTGCCAAAACACAACTACCATGACATTATATTATTACCATGAAGCTAATAAAAGAATTCAAGAATGCAATGAATTGTATCAACAACTTTATTTTGCCATTAGACAAATGCACTCTTCATCTCTACAGATGCCATTACCGCATCATAAAGCATAGTCATCAGACCCAAAAGTAACCCTAATGAGCCACCATCTAGAGCAACTTGCTACGCAGTTTTTATCCCAATACATTGATTCATGATATAAATCTTTTCTCCTTCAACATTTTGCTTCCCTTTTCTTTAGTTTTCTTAAAAACTATTCTAAAGAATTTAACACGTTTGCCGAAGGCTAATTCTCTTAAAAGTTTAAGTTATTAGGGGAAGACACATAAATGACTCTTTTATCATTAGCACGCACCCTCATGCAAAATCCCTTTAGGTTTGAAGCATGGAAAACTAATAGACCACTTACCTTTGAGATTTAATTCAATAATGATATGAGGACGGTGGTGGGGAAAGGATTAACCATGTCAAGGTTCAACTCTCAAAAGCTCAAGTTAGTTGAAGGCCAATGAATGATATTATATCTATATCAATGTATATATGATGCTACAATTCCACTGTAATACCAAGCTTTCCCTCTTCTTTGATCAAATATTTTCTTCAATTTTACTTCATGTCATTGCACTCAAATAGTAATATTTTACAAAATTAATTGCAAGTAATTGTTGAACAACAAAACAGAAAATAATGGCTTGGGGAAGAGGGAAATAGAGAAAATGTAAAATGGCAGCAGAATGTAGCACAAAGGATGAGCCTCAGTACAATAGTAACATTGTTACTTGTGACCTTTAGGTCACGAGTTCAAACCCTAGAAACCATCAACCCTTACAAATCTTAATTTGTTTGAAAAATATTTTAGGATTTGTTTAAAATACACTTCTATTATATTGTATATTTACTGTAATTGATTCTTTTAGATACTTTCTATTTTAATTATTTTTCTAAATTTATGGGTCTATTTTCTTAGTAGAACAAGTTATGGGTCTATGATATTTACCTTGCATATTTACTATACTTAGTTTTTTGAAATTTATGGGTCGATTTTTTTTAGTAGAACCAGTTATGGGTCTATGGTTTTTTTCCTTAAAATTTATGGGTCTATATATTTTTTTTCCCGTAGTACAAGCTATGAGTCTATGATTAGGAATGACAATGAGATGGGGGTAGGAGCAGGGGATAGTTCCCTATCCTTGTCTCATATTCGCACGAGTATCTATTTAAAATTATTCTTGAAGGTATATGAATACTCACAGATATTTATGGGTATCCAATACTTATTAAAAATTAGAAAACAAAATTATAAAAAAATTATTTATGACAAAAAAATTCATTTTTAATTATAAATCTATGGATTTAAGATGTAACAAATAAATATACTAAACTCTAATCTATAAATTCCAACCAAATAGTGGTGACATCATTAGAATAATAGCAAGGTCTAATGAAAATCAAAGACTAAGTTTTTGTGAGATAATTATAGTAATAACTGATATTTAATAATACATTATGAAAACTTGTAGGTACGCTATTGTAAAACATGTAACCACATAATTGTCAAATGAATCAATTAACAAACATGGGATGATAATAGAGTTTAGAAATCTAACACTAAAGCTTTTTTAAACACATTCCAACTAAAATTTATTTTCCTTTAATAATATTCCTAAATTCTTGGAGTTGTAGTAAAAATTATAAAAATGTTTTATTTATATAACTAAAAATAATTTAATTATTTTACCTATTGGGTACCCACAGGTAGGGGGAAGTAACCTTCTCACCCACCACATTTGACAAACAGGTATTGAAAATATTCATTTCCATTACCTGTGAGGAAAAAAAATTACCCCATATCCGCCCCATCACGGGTATTACCTGCAAATATCCGTGAGTGCAGGTAAAATTGCTAAGCCTATCGATCATAATGAAGAAAACCATTGCACACTAACAAGAAGCTTTTGTTGCTGGCTTTTAAAAGCTAGGAGTGTTTCTATGAGCTTTCATGAGAAGCTTTTTAAAGCTAGGTTGTGTTATCTAAATGTTAAAATATTAATATATCTTTAAATTTTAATAGTCATTATTACTTTATTTGATATTTGTATAATTTTATACATAAAGAACACATTTAAAATATATATATATACCAAACATTACTCATAACTTTTGTTTATTAAGAGTTACTTTTTATTTTTTACTAAATAATACTGCAGCATTAGCATTTTGAGAATAACTTTTAAAAAGTCAAAGAATTCAACAACTCTTAAAAAGTCACAATATTATCAAACCAAGTACCCTTCATTCTAACCTGTTCATTCCTTTTGATCTCTCAGATCTCACATCTCTCTTCTTCCTCTACATTTTTGTTTTCTTCCTCAAACCAAAAAAGCAAGGACAACTTGGGAAAGAAGTGGTAAAACAATGTTGGAAGCTCCCTCGGAAAAAAGTGGTCAAACAATATTGTGCTCAAGAAAAGAAGAGAAAAACCTTAATCTCTTGAATAAATGCCCAATGGAGTGAATTTTGTTTGCAAAACATTATAAGAGAAATGAGATGGTCGATGGAACAAAATGAAGCAGAAGAAATTGAGGCAAAAGTGGTGAGTATCTCTCTTTCTCAGAGTTTGTTTCTTTGCTCTCTCTCCCCCTCATTCACTCCTCCCTCTCCTTGGGTCATCCCATTTTCTAGTAATAATAAGCTATGTAATATTATAAAAGGATTATACAAAAATACAATATTATAAAAATGATTCTACAAAATAACTAATTCTTAGTGTTCAACTCTTTATTCCCATTTCATCTTCATGCAACTTTTAATAAATAACTACTTTTTTGTAGTTATATTCTCATTCACATAATAATGGTAGTAGTAGTGGTGGTAATAGTAATGGCAGTGGCAGTGGCAATGACAGTAGTGGTAGTGGTAGTGGTAGTAGTGGTGGTGGTGACGGTAGTAGTATAGTAATAGTGGTGGTAGTAGTAGTGATAGTGGTGACATTGGTAATAGTAGCAGCAGCAGCAGTAGCAACAACAACAACAACAGTAGTAGCAACAATAGCAGCACAGTAGCAATAGTAGTAATAATAATATATTCTGTATAATATATAAAGAGAATATCAAGAGTAATTGTTATTTGGTCTATAAATTTAATTAAAACTTTATTTTTTTCAAATTTATACACATTTATTCAATTGATTTAATTAATTAGTTAATAAATTAAAAAAAGTAAAAGATGAAAAATCATTTTCACTACAAAAAAAAAAGACCAATAGAAATCTCTCATGAATCACATGATTACATCTTTATCCACTGCACCATGTGCAATATGTCCAATACTTAGCGACAATGAGTGCTTATGTGATGACCCCTAGAAAAGGAAGAGAAAAAAAAGGGAATTGTTGGTGCGTTGCAGTGCCCTTAGCGTGCTGCAGCAACATAGAGCAGAGTGGACGTTGTAGCACGTGCGGAGCGCTGCAGCGGCTTGCTATTTGGAACCCCACATTGGATGCATCATAGAAAGGGGTCTCATTTTCCCCGTATATATAGAAGCATCTTGTGAGTATTTAGACTTGTTAATTTACTCAAGAGCTTGAAATGTTTCACATTTGGTAGAATTTTTGCTCCAATTCTCTTTTATTTCTTTTTCGTTTTCTATTCATGGGGAAAGAAGTGATTCATTTTTGTTATTCAATTTTATTGTTTAAGTAGTATTTACCCGCAATGAAAACGGGAAAGAAACCCCAATCTCAGAATGCCTTCACACCTTTGTCAGAGAGGAATCCGATTCCATGATATGAGTTGCTACCGAGCGAACGTGACAGGGTCAGGTTAGGAAATTGCTTTTCGTTTCAATTCGAACCAAATACTCCCTCTATTTTCTCGTTAATCGTCCACTATTTTATTTTATTATTTTTATAAATAAATTCACTTCCTAAATTTAAATAATGAATGGAAATGAAAAAAATTAATAAGGGGAACTTTGCAAGATATTAAACTTTTGATACGATCCAAAAGTTTTGAAGCATGTCATCATAAAGGCACTACAGTATCCAAGATTGAGCAGCTCCATAACCATATAACCACGGGAAAATCATGGGAAATATATGTCCAAGATCATAGGTTCAAGCTAAAAAAACATGCAGAATTACATTTCCAGGCTCAAAATACAGTCACTGTATTGCTCATCACATTTTTTCACTAATCATTGGTTCTTTCAATGGTTCATACAAAATTTCACCACTGAATGGCATCACCAACTCGTCACTGTACAAAAGAATACAGCTCTCATGCAAGTTACATGTTCCAAGTGGCCATCGTCTCGTTTGAAGGTTCAAGAAATGGATTAGGTATATAAATTATCAAATTCCTTCAGGAGTTTCTATTATGGGTTTTGTAACTCTGTTGAAGTGAACAAGGAATTCTGTATTACCCTCAGCACCTTTGAGAGGGGACTCGATCCAACCTTTACTGCAGAAGCCAAAATCCTCTACTCCCTTTATAATCTTCTCAAGAACCTGAATAACAGAAATCAATCACACTCAGATTTTGGGAAATGGATCCATTCCCCAGATTTTGTTCAACTATTTACAACTCAATGTGTCATGCGTGGTATTTTAACAATTTAACAGATAAAAAGAGCTGAAACTTTTGTTGAGCGGTCTACTCTACTCTCTACTCAATTTTAGCAAATTAAGACGTATCCTACTTAAATTAAGACAGATGAACTACTCAGATGTTTGTTCTCCAAGCTTTTTATTTTTATTTTTCTTTTCATTATCTGCTAGCTTTCTTCCAAAAAGCATGCATTGCAGTTTGTTAAGAGAATTAAGAATCGTGTACATGAATGAAGTTTAAACATTGCATCTAGTCCTTACTAATGCACACCCAGGATTGCTAGTTATTGCAATCATCAAGAAACAAAATCTATATACTGCTTAATGGGGTTGAGATTCATAATACACATAACCCCCCCCCCCAAGATTATTTTCAGAAGAATATGAAATAAAGAATAGAATCCACTGTTATAAAATTAAATAAACCGGACCGAACATCGAACCGGTCAAGACAGTTCAGAGGTTTCAAAGTCTAATAAAAATATATATTTTATTATTTATGTGTGCGTGTATATATATGTGTATATATATATATGATTAATTATATGCTATATAATTAATAAAAAAAACACCTTTTATACAGTATTTATACATTATTGGTGTCGTGAGAATATGTTTATCAATAAAATAAGTAGGTTCTATATCAAAATTAATAAAAATATAATTTTTTTTATTAAAAAAAGACAACCAAAACCAGTTTTGACCAGTCTAGATCACCGGTTTTGGCCGGTTCTTAATGATTCCCAGCAGTTCTTGTGCCAGGCAGGTTTGAGCAGCAAACCAAACTGGACAGGGGTCCGGCTCCCAGTTCAACTGGCTGGTCCAGTCCGTTTTCTTAACCAACACATGAATTTGTGTGTTATGTGGTAAGTTAGAAAGTACAGTTGATAGTACTGGGAAGAATTACATCTTTTGAAAGGTGGTTGTTTGACTTTTCATTTAACAAGGCTTGCGTTTTTTAGAAAAAAGAATTTATACAGAGAATGAAGAAAATTACAAAAAAGGAGGACAAGGAATAATCGTACAACCAAAGAGCAAAACTACTGAAAGGAAATTACATTTATATCTCAAAAGAGCTCTCCAATCCCTTTGAAGAATCATCTACTAGATAGATACTTCGTTAAAATACCTAAGCAGAAACCCATGGAGAAGACAAAAGTATTTGGTTCCATAATAGGTGTGAATGCTTGAGTTAACTTAGGAATTTCAAATAAGATGCAATTTGTGCGAGAATAAAGTTGAATGAAGAGCCGAACATAAAGCATTGTGCTTGAGCATATTTCACACGACACTTGTCTTAAAATAGTTCTCTTTATCCTAACTTGAACAATGTTGAGAATATTAAAGCTAACCAGAAATCCAAAAATCACGTACCTCTTGATGGACGATGGGATCTTTCACTATCCCCCCTCTTCCTACCTGCACAGTAAATGACATAGCAATTTAGAAATAATACAATTTCACTTCCTCTTTATTCCATGATACTAGGACAACAATGATGATATTAAAAGACAAAATCCCGCTTGCATCTAATATTATAATGCTCTTTCAGATCCAGAATGGAAATTCATTTACGTCAGTGTATATTCGACATGATGTAGTTTTATTTGAATAAAACCCTCTTTTGGTCTCATAGTAATATCTAATTAATCACTTTAATACTGTACTTTTAAAAGCGTTCAACTTGGTTTTCTATTTTTTAAAAGCATTTAGTTTGGTCTTTTTTATATTTAACCACATTTGAAAAGTGATATTACCCACACTTGAAAAGTGTGGTTAAATGTAAAAAAGGATCAAACTAAACACTTTTAAAAATACATGACCAAAGTAATTAATTGGGTATAACTATGAAACCAAAAGAGGGTTTTACCCTTTTTATTTTTGCATTCTACATGGTCTGACACAACCTTTGCAGCAAAATCAACGTAGTATTGGTAATATGCTTTAAAAGAGTGAAACTTTTAGCATTTTTCTTGAAAAGTGAAGCCGTCCGCCTCAATGATTCAGCTGGCCTCATTGCAAAGCGCCTTGAGGACCTTCTTGTTGCAGTCATGGGAAGCTTGAAGTTCCCGTAAGTCCTCAGCCCAAAGTAGATTCTCACCGTTATCACCCTTTGCAGCCACTCCCTCCTCTTGTAGTTCTCCCTCTCCCTCAACGTCAATACCCTCAGCAGGGCCATTGCTCTAGTTGGGAAATTTGAAATTCTCCTCTCTCAAATTATGACGTGAAGCTCACTGAGAACACATGACTAAATAGGGATCCAAGCCCTGAATAAGGACCAAATAATGCTGCTTCTTCGCACGAGCCACCCTGATTATCCGGGGATCCATGCGAGTTATCATGCAAAACGCGTGAGCAGGCGTCATTACACTGTTGCCCAGCACAATAGGGCAGAGCTGGTTTAACACTAATTGGGGAAAAACTACGTCGAATTCTAGATGAATAGGGTGTGAACCCCATAGTCACGTTGGTCTGAATTGAATTGAAGCGGTCAGTGTATGAACAAATTAAGGCCTGTGACACGTTCGCACTTTGTTGGAGCATGATGGATCAACACCCAACCCAAAAGGGCAGAGTTGGTTTAACACTATTTGGGGGGAAACAACGCCAAATTCTAGATGAACAGCCAACTGTAACGGGGGATTGAATTGGATTGAACCGGTGAGTGTATGAACAAATCAACGTGCCTGAGTCTACGCATTCGCTAGATCAAGATGGATCGACACGTTTGAGTTGAGGTGTACGCCATTAGAGGAATAAAGTGGGAGTTTGTCGGGTATACAGGGGCAAAAGGATTGGAATTGTAACGAAGGAAGGAAAAGAGTGAGGGGGAAAAAGTCCAAAAGGGCTCCTACACATCGTATCCATACAGTTTTTGAATAACTTTCGTATCTCATGCCCATACTTGTATCCGTACCCGGTACTGGTACAATCCATACCACACCTTTGCAAGATAGATGTCTACCAAAGTCCTCAATAGAATCCATATGCCGAGCACCAAAGAAAGGCCATGACATAACAAATCTAAGTAGAGGTATTCCCTTATATATCAGAGCATTACATGTTCTCCAACCAAAGACACCATGCAAACCACACCTACACCACACTTTGCACTCCTTGCTCCTACCAAAATCTCTGAAATGTATCTTCTAAAGAAACTTTTCCAAACAGTGGTGCACATCTTAGTTCACCAAATAGACACAAGCAGTCTCTCAAGTCTCAATGAGTCAAAAATAAAGGAGAAGAGGAAAATGCAAGTTAAGAAAACATAAAACTGTAAGTTGTTATCTTTTGTTCACCCACAGTATCCTAACCTGACTCCGTATCATAGTAGCCAAGTAGAGCATATTTACCTGTATATTACTGTGTTGGCAACATAAAAACAAAAGGCAAAATATTAAAGTAGGAGTTTGCATTTCTTACTTGAGATCTACGAGCTTCAAATTGTGGTTTAACCAAGGTAACTAATGCTGCATCTTCCTTCATGACATTGACCACAGCAGGCATGACCTGTACAAGAATAAAATAATGTTTAGGGGATCAAGAAGACTATAAGTAATTCTTATAAAGATCAGTGAAAATAATCTCAAATGTTCCATCCTTCACTCCATGTCCTTCTCTTGTCGCTTCGCTTAAGTGAAGTAGTTAGCTACTTAGTAATCAATAGAATAAGAAAATTAGGTGATGAGGCTAAAATTATATTTTAAAAATTTTATACTGTAAATATTTTAATATCCACCAATAAGGTACCAGTCTAATGCCTTTCTTGGTCAAGTACATATGTACCCAATCTATTCAAGTGCCATTCAGAACACAGGATTATGTACTAAGAGTTGGCTTGTGTAAATATAAAATATTCTAAATAATTCCAAAAATGTTTGAGAAATAAATTACAAATCACTAATGCAATTTGGAATTTCTGGAAATTTAGGAGTTGTGAGCAAAGTTCTGCAAACCAGTCTGGTCATTGAACCAGAAGAGTTATTGTCAAACATGTGCCACATTAGGAATTTCAATTTTTTTTGTTTTTCCATTTTTAAGGGAAAAAGTTTGAAACAAAATATGTAAATATAAGTTCTTGTTTTTATACGAAGGCTTGGCTACTTTCCATGGGTGCCAAGTTTGATACCTACATCGAAATTTCCATGTCATTTTTAACTTTATAATATTGCATCTTGAAATGTCACCATGTCAGAAAAGTTTTGTCCAATCACCCAAACCAAATGGCTTAACCAGTAACCAGTTCACCATTACCACCCAGTGTAGTTGAAAGAGATGAACCAGACTAGTAAATAAGCTATTTCCTGTTTCAACTGGCTGGTCCAATTAAATATTCCAAAAGTAATAGGACAATGCAGTAATAGGAGCATACGAGTATGTTTAGCCTAATTTCAGAGCTTACCAGAAGAATAGAGATGAATGAAAGGTCTAAAGTCACCAAATCAACATGTTGGGGGAGTCGTTCAAGATATCTTAAATTTGTCCGCTCTATAACAGATACACGGTCATCTCTGCGAATCTTGTCAGCTACCTACATTAGTTGACAATCATTACTGATAGAGAATCACTAAGCAGATTGATATGCAGTAGTTGATGAAAGGTCATAGAAACGCAATCTTCTAAATGCAAAAATAAAACAGACAGTCTCCAAATACCATGTTTCCACATTCTTGCTTAACTTTAAAATAAGATAAATTATTTAAATGAGTTTACGGAACTTGCAAACAAATTCTAAAATTATTAAAGTCAAAAATTTTAATTTTAAAAATTCCAAAGGCAAATAACCTGAGCACCTCCAGCATAATTTTAAAAGGAAAAAAGAGGTAAATAAAAATGTCTTATATAATAAGTTACCTGTCCATATCCAACGTCAACGCCATAAACGTATGATGCACCATACTGAAGTAAGCAATCAGTAAATCCTCCAGTTGACAGCCCAGAATCAAGAGCTACTTTACCAGCAACATCAACGCCAAATTGTTCAATGGCAGCTTCCAACTTATGTCCAGCTCTGCGTTGATAAATCCAACCAACTATACAGTTTCACTTAAGTTTCTGTAGAGATAATATTTCAAGTAAGTAGAGCTTGATGGCTTCACCTACATACATATTTCGGAACTTCAGCAATTATCTCCACAACGGCCTTATCAGACACAGGAGTACCAGCTTTATTTACCACCTTCCCGTTCACAATTACTTTGCCTACATTGCATATGTTATCAATTCAATTAAATAGTATTTTTTTTTACAGTGACAATGAATGAGCATAACAAGAGTTTAGATATCATATCATATGGTTAATTGACTATGTAATTTAGAATCAAATTTTACAAAATAGAAGATTTATTTCATCCCCAGAGAAATTTTTCCTTTACTACTGAAACTAATATTTAAAATCACAGAAATGCTAGAATATGAGATTATAGAAGCATGACATATCTAGGTGCCACATGATTTAAATTCAATTAATTAGTACAGCCCGAGGGAGCTGCCAAATAGAGCCTCAATATATTACATTGAAATTAGTTACCTTGCAAAATCCATGACTGGATGATGGATCTACTGTATTGCTGATACTTTTCAAGACATATTTCATCCAGCCTCTTTTTCCTAAAAGTTAAAATTGCACAAATAGATACAAAGCGTTTCATCAGTACTTCTTTATTTTATTATATTTGGGGGGATGCGGAGGTTGGGGAAAGAACTAATTAGTAATTAATAGAAAGTTACAGAAGAAATGATAAGATATCCCCTATCATATTAAAAAGAAACTACGATTACCAATCACATCTAATGTTTTTATCGTGATCTTCCATCCAAATTATTTCACCGAAAGATAAATGTTGTATGGGAAATTTTTTGCATCTAAGACTACCAGTCTCACCACACGAATAGACATTTGACACATCATTTAAAAAGCATAACTTGGAATTGGATACAGGACCATCATAAGGACAAAAGTGGATGTAGTTGAAAAATTGGGAAAGACAAATGAATAAATTGAAAAACTAAGGACTAAAATGTACACCAAGTATAGTATAGGGACTCAAAGCCTACTCTTGTATAGTATTTCTAGCATTCCTCTCTTACCAATCAACAATATAACCTTAATATTGCCCATTTCTAATAAATTTGATCCTCTGTTCCTTTATAAGAAGAAAGAAAACTTCACCATTTATGCCATGAAGTGTTTAAATTTGTGGGCAAGGATATTTTAAAGTGACGGATCTCACCGTTGGATTCATAAAGTCGAAGGTGGGGCCCATTATTACTTTATAAATTGAATGGTGAGATCCCTCACTTTACCCTCTAAAGTGAGGGATCTCACTTTAGAGGATCCAATTCCTAAGTTTGTTAAGTTTCATCTTGAATCAGAAAAATATTAGACACAGAAAAACAAGAGAGAAAAACAAAGCAAATATTCAAGGAGAATTGTTTGTTAATCTTGTGTTGCTAAATACAAATGAGTTAACACCTATTTATAAGCTGGGCAGAGAACCAGGACAATAATAACAAAATAAACCTAATAACAAATTGAATCAATCTAAATTAATCTAGAATATAATCTATGATATATCAAGATATTATAATATCTTAATATATCCTAACAGGATATTATAATATCTCAATATATACTAACAAAGTTGAACGGCTAAGGCAATTAAAATAACAGCACAAATTAAGCCTACTTAGGCTTTGGTACCTATACAAGTCCTTTAAGTTGATTTGGTCAAGTACCAGAGAGCCCTGAGGTAGTAGAATTTTTAGAATCTACAGAGGTTACACAGCCTTCAACAATAAAATGAAAAATTTTCATGCTCGTAATGTAAATGGCATCATCATCATCTGGTCATCCTTGCCAAAACACAACTACCATAACATTACATTATTACCATGAAGCTAATAAAAGAATTCAAGAATGCAATGAATTGTATCAACAACTTTTTTTTGCCATTAGACAAATGCACTCTTCATCTCTACAGCTGCCATTACCACATCATAAAGCATAGTCATCAGACCCAAAAGTAACCCTAATGAGCCACCATCTAGAGAAACTTGCTACGCAGTTTTTATCCCAATACATTGATTCATGATATAAATCTTTTCTCCTTCAACATTTTGCTTCCCTTTTCTTTAGTTTTCTTAAAAACTATTCAAAAGAATTTAACACATATTTGCCGAAGGCCAATTCTCCTAAAAGCTTAAGATATTAGGGGAAGGCACATAAATGACTCTTTTATAATTAGCACGCCCCCTCATGCAAAATCCCTTTAGGTTTGAAGCATGGAAAACTAATAGACCACTTACCTTTGAGATTTAATTCAATAATGATATGACGACGGTGGTGGGGAAAGGATTAACAATGTCAAGGGTCCACTCTCAAAAGCTCAAGTTAGTTGAAGGCCAATGAATGATTTTATATCTATATCAATGTATATATGAGATGCTATAATTCCACTGTAATACCAAGGCTTTCCCTCTTCTTTGATCAAATATTTTCTTCAATTGTATTTCATGTCATTACACTCAAATAGTAATATTTTACAAAATTAATTGCAATTAAGTGTTGAAAAACAAAACAAAAAATAATGGCTTGGAGAAGAGGGAAATAGAGAAAATGTAAAATGGCAGCAGAATGGAGCACAAAGGATGAGCCTTAGCACAATAGTAACATTGTTGTTTGTGACCTAGAAGTCACGAGTTCAAACCCTAGATACCATCAACCTTGAATAAATTTTTTTCCCTATCCCTGCCTCATATCCGTACGAGTATCTGTTTAAAATTATTCTTGAAGATATATGAATACTCACATATATTCATGGGTATCCAATACTTATTAAAAATTAGAAAACAAAATTTTAAAAAAAATTATTTATGACAAAAAAATTCTTTTTTAATTATAAATCTATGGATTTAGACGTTTTTACTCTATTGCCCCTGATAAAAAATGTAATTTCGAGAATACCCCCGTTTGAAAACATAATACAACAATGCCCCTGTTTCGGTTGACGTGGAGGGCGACGGTCCACGTAAGAGTCGCCAACGCGGTTGGCAAATTGAGTCAAATTTGGTAACACTGAATTCGGTAACGCATTTGGCGAATTCAGTTGCGGGAGGCCCAAGTCCTGCGTACACCACTCCTCACCTCACCATGCGAAAAACATGGCTTCGTAGGTAAGCTGCAAAAATTGATTTGCAAAAAGGTTGGGACGCTCTTTATCGTGTGCGGGGGGGG
>QANU01056703.1:455165-493417 GCA_003254905.1 Nissolia schottii | reverse complement strand
TTTTGCCATTAGACAAATGCACTCTTCATCTCTACAGATGCCATTACCGCATCATAAAGCATAGTCATCAGACCCAAAAGTAACCCTAATGAGCCACCATCTAGAGAAACTTGCTACGCAGTTTTTATCCCAATACATTGATTCATGATATAAATCTTTTCTCCTTCAACATTTTGCTTCCCTTTTCTTTAGTTTTCTTAAAAACTATTCAAAAGAATTTAACACATGTTTGCCGAAGGCCAATTCTCCTAAAAGCTTAAGTTATTAGGGGAAGGCACATAAATGACTCTTTTATCATTAGCACGCCCCCTCATGCAAAATCCCTTTAGGTTTGAATCATGGAAAACTAATAGACCACTTACCTTTGAGATTTAATTCAATAATGATATGACGACGGTAGTGGGGAAAGGATTAACCATGTCAAGGGTCAACTCTCAAAAGCTCAAGTTAGTTGAAGGCCAACGAATGATATTATATCTATATCAATGTAAGTATGAGATGCTACAATTCCACTGTAATACCAAGGCTTTCCCTCTTCTTTGATCAAATATTTTCTTCAATTTTACTTCATGTCATTACACTCAAATAGTAATATTTTACAAAATTAATTGCAAGTAAGTGTTGAACAACAAAACAGAAAATAATGGCTTGGAGAAGAGGGAAATAGAGAAAATGTAAAATGGCAGCAGAATGTAGCACAAAGGATGAGCCTTAGCACAATAGTAACATTGTTGCTTGTGACCTAGAGGTTACGAGTTCAAACCTTGGAAACAGTCTCTCCACTTGCAGAGATAAGGTTGCACACATGTAACCTCCCCAAACCCCACCAAGTGGGAGCCTCATGCATTAGGTTGCCCTTATAGCAGCCGGATGAAGTACAGTAAATTACTTTTAACCTACGCCAATTATTGGCCCTTAATTGTAGGAGTTAACACTTTATTAAATACTCTTTAACACTCTACCTCAATCTGTAAGCTTGTTAAGCTTATACCTTGTAACAAATAGAAAAGCTAACACAACAAAAGAGAAAGAAGAACAAGTAATTCAAAAAATCAAGCATCTCAGTCATAGAACTTAGGCAACTAGCTCTCCTTCTCCTCTCAATAAAAAAACATTTAGTGGCCCCTAAAGTTTAGCCAATCCCCAGATCCTAGGTCATACACCCATTTTTATGTAAAGGGCTGTACATAACAAGAGAATGCCATGTTCGCCTTAGGCTTTGTTCCAGAGATAGGAGGCAAAGGAAAAAGAAGGTATTAAGGGGAGAGGAAGGGAAAGGGAACGAAGGGGCTTGGAGGGTTGTTTTTCCTTGTTTGAGTGTGTATAAAACTCCCCATTTTGGGGAACTAGAAAATGGGGAGTATGGAGCGTTTTGGGGGTTTTTGAAAACCCTCAAATACCTTCCCCCACCTTAATTAAAACTACCAAAGGCCTTCCTTTTCTTTCCTTCCCCTTCTAAACCCAATTGTCAAACAAGTCTTTGTTTCTGTGCGAACTTGACATTCAAATCAATGTACAAGTGCCACAAGCAGAAGAATTCCAAACAAAAATCTTTAGTAAACAGCCTCCCCTTATCAAAATACAACCAACAATTATGCCACCCCACCACAAAAAGGATGGCTCAATGCACAATGCATCATGCCCTGAGGCATTATCATCATCATAGGTTGAGCTGCTGTGAATTGATCTATGACTACTTTGGGCTTGGCTTGTACTGGGCTGACCTTGTATGGGCTGTAATAGCTTTACCGTCACAAGCAGAGAGACTGTTTCTAGACATTGAAACTGCAACCTCCAGGCCATAAGCAGTAACCTTACCATTATGTCAAGGCTCCAAACCTCTCCCCAAAACGAAAGAAGATTTTCCTCTATTATAAGTCTAGTGCTGAAAAGCGAATGTACCTCCAGTTATTTTCATTCTCAAGTTGATTAAAACACCATGACACAATGATACAACCATCACTGTCACTGTAGCCTCTCAATATTTTGTTATCATCAATGACACAAAAATGACCTATATTATTTAATTATGAGATGCTAAAAAATAAAAAAATTGAAACAGTGATTAAAGCAAAGAGCGCTTACTTCTTGACAGGTAAAACCTTCTCTGCTTTTGCAGTAGCATAGCTCCTTAAAGAAGATGGAATCTGAGCACTGACACGTCTCACTAAAGTAAATTCCAATGAAAAACAACAAAGGCAAAAGGTATTAGCGCAGCACGCGTTTTTCAATATGAAGCTTCAGAGTTAATTTGTCTTCACTCTATGAATTCGTCTTCCGGTTAGAAAATTGGCATTTTAGTTCATAAATGCATAAAAACTGTGTTTTTGCCTCACAGTTGCACAAAAACTTGTTCAAGGAAATTTTGAGAGAGAGAGAGAGAGCGTAGTTGTACCTGGGAGATTCAGGCTTCGTAACCGAGAAAGAAAAGTTAAGCTTGTCCCGCTGTGGAAAGCTCGTGAGATGGTTAGTGGATGCTTCAGAAATTGCAACGCCATTTTTTTCACGTTATTCTGCTGTTCTGTGTAGCATAGCCCAACTGAGAATGAAGCTTTTCGGTTTTCGGATACGCTGTACCCTGTGGGTCGTCTAATGGTAGAGGGATGGCAAAAATAAGGCTCGTTCGATAAAAAAAAAAGTGCATTTTTTTTAAGTAATAATAAAATAAATAAGTAAATTATTTTTTGAAAAGGCTTAAATATATTTGGCTTAAATGGTGATATTTATAAGGAAAGAAAATTCTCAAAATATATTCAAGCCTTTTGAAAAATTTATTGTGACCAAAACCTAAATAATTCATAAGGACTAGAAACGTATTTAAGTTTTTTGAAAATTTTAATTATTACTTATTTTGAACCTATTTTTGAGTGAGGAAGCAATAATAGAGGAGGAGTTTCTCGTAACTCCGCGAGGGTCACGCCTTGAGGTTGCTTGAGGTGATCACCAAAGCCACAAATTGAAGTGGATCTAGAGATGATGTTGGTTAAAGACTTTGAGGTCATCCTAAGTCACATAACACCCACCATTAATCAAATAATTAGCACAACTCATAGTCGAAGCGTTTTACAACACTAAAGACATTTTGATCGTATTCCTAGTACTTGTGATACATGTCGGAAAATGCATGCAAGACCATGCCAAGCAACAATTGTTAGTGGAGCTTTATCATCAGAAGTTCCAAGGAGACAGGATGACAGTTCATCTCAACGAGGATTTACCAGTTGGGTCGGGTCATGGGTTAGAGGAAAAAATGGGTTATGCCACGTGGTGGATCCACGTGTGATGCCAAGTCAGCGACGTTAACTGACACGTCATTACTGTCAATCCCCAACCATCCATAGGGACTAAAATCAAACTTCCAAATTTTACAAGGACTAAAACTTGTAATGAGAGACTAAAACCAAACTTTTTCATATTACAGGGACTAAAACCTTAATTAACCTTTTTTTTTAAGGACTATCAGGTTTACCAATATATAAGGAGACTGAGTTTTGTATAGATTTGTTTCTAAACACGCCTAACTAATATCTATACCTCCATATTGGATGACTCTAGTTGAACTTAAGGAATTGAAGGAACAATTGAAGAATCTTCTTGATAAGGGTTTCATTTGTCATAGTTTCTCTTTTGTGGGTGCATCAATGTTGTTTGTTAAGAAGAATGGTGGTTCACGTAGTTGTATATTAACCATCGACATTTGGACAAGGTGACAAATTGACAATGAAAAATAAGTATCACTTGCTTGCATTAATGACCTGTTTGATTAGCTTTAAGGATCTCAATGTTCCTCAAAGATTATTCACAGTCAAGATATCACCAACTAAAGTTAAGGAATGAAGACATTCCTAAGACATCCTTTCATAGTCTTCATGGGCACTATGAATTATTGGTATGTCTTGTAAGCTTACAAATGCCCTTGCAACTCTTAATGTACTTGATAAATCGAGTTTTCAAGTCACACTTAAATTATTTTGTGAGTCTTCTTTGATATCTTCGTGCATTTCAAAAGTAAGAAAGAGCATGAGCAGCTCTTCATGTTGGCTTTGCAAACGTTGAAAGAGCACATGCTAAATGCTAAGTTCGAATAAGGTAGAAATTAGAATTGGCTTAGGCTGATGCCTCAACATAAATAAAAATATTTTATTCTAAAAATCTATTAAAATTAAAGAAAATGTTATTTGTATGACCTATTTAGGTACACACTTAATAACTCACTCTCATAAAAATATGAAACTTATCATCCTCACATCTTCTCTTCATCTCTTCATAGTAAATCCCATGTTTTGTGAGTTGTTGAGTGTCCTACTAAGTGGGCTCTTAATAGCATTTGATAGGAAAAATTAGGGGGAGAGAGATAAGAGATAAAGGAAAGGGTTAAACATATTTCTTCATTACTTTATTAATCAAAGGGATATACATTTATAATAGGCTAAGGTTTTCTAGAACCTTCTTTTCCCTACACATGTCACTCATCTATTCGTTTTATAAAATATTTCTAAGAATATCCATTTTTACTATTGACACATGTAATCAAATATCTATTCTAGAATATCTCTACTCATACTCCTTTCTATCAACATTCCTCTTACATTAAATCAAAAAATGTGTGGAGAACATAACTTATCAACTTACAAATTAACTTACCAACTTTTATTAACACTGACATTTCTTTTCAATTTTATTTTTAAAAATGTCAAGTGACATTTATAATAGTGGATAAATTAATTTGTAAGATACATTATTTTGTTAAATCTTGTTACTATTATTTTGTGGGGTTACTTGTTGGGTACTTTCTCCCTCCATATTCCTATTCCGAATCGGTCATCCTCAAGTGAGCAAAGGAAGAGTTTCTCACCCATGAGAATTTTGAACTATCCAATAATAATTTGACACGTGTCACTATTTTGTCTTGTAGTGTGTTGATATATAGGTTATAATTGTTATTTTGTCCTAAAACATTATTAATTGTTGTAATTAAATTATTAATTTAATTTTTACCTAACGCCACTAATAAAAAAATCATAAAATGTAAACAATTATTAAAGTAAACAATTGGTAAAGTAATTAGGTTTGCCACAAAAGTTCCTCAACCACGGGGGGAGAAAAAGCTTGGCAACGGAGAAGTACTGCCTTAGCCACCAACAAAGCAAACCCTCGCCTTTGCCACCCACGAAGGAGACCACCGTCGTTGGAGCGAATGTCGTGAAGTGCCTTAGCCACCGACATCGTGAAGTGCCTCCGCCACCCGAACTAACCGTCATTTAATAAAATAAAATTATCTTTCATAAATAATATAATTTAAATATTATCATTTAAAATATTACTTAAATATGCCTACACATCACCATAATACCTACAAATATCACTTAATTTCACCTTTTTAAGTAGTGCCACATTTCACTTTACTATTGGATCAACCAAATTCTCATAGCTGAGAAACTATTCACATTCTCACTAGAGAAAGGTTCATCCTTCCGAATATTCCACTCATAAGTTGTAACAAATCAAAGATAAAAACGAGTTTGTGGTATTTATGTTGGCAAAACCCAAATAACGAAGGCCAGAAGTTTTGAGGACCAAGGACCAGAGAAACCCTATCCCCTTCCAACAAACAAATTTATTTCCATTAAGTACTAACGGTCTTTCCGTTAAAGCTGTTTTCATTTCCCCACTTCTTTCCTTCTTTGATCCCACTCACTCCACGCCATGGCCATTCCAACACTTCAACACAAACCACCATTCCACTGCTTTTCTTCTTTCCATTCCAACCTTCGTTACTCTTCTCCATCATCATCATCATCATCATCATCAACAACCCTCACCACAAGGTTCAATTCATTCGGTCCACACCCTACTTCAAGAAAGTCTTTAAAGTTGAAGTGCAGTTCAAATGGCGGCAACAATGGTGGTGACCAAGTAATGTTCAATTTGTTAGAAAATTGTGGGGTTTCTCTCAGGTTTTGGTTCTTGAAACTTTTTTTGTGTTCCTAAACGGTTGGTTGGTTCCTTCTAGTGCAGGATTATCTTCTGGACGCTCCGGTTTCCGTCGGAGATGGATTCTCTTTCAGCGGAGGTACTTTAATTTTCCGTTAATCGATGTGTTGGGAAACAATAAACTCACAATGCATGTGGTTTTATAATTTTGTTATGCAACTGTGAGAAGTTTATTGGAGAGTTAACAGTAGTGCTTTATGTTCTTGACAGGAAAGTATTCAGACGGGCCTAGTCCAAGTGACGAGTGGTTTAAGCAAGGGAAGATGGTAACTAATAATTTGTTTGTCATCCATTGCTTACTATTTTTGAAGGATATTTTGATTCAAATTGATTGTCCGTAGACATAGTTTATGATAGGTATTATAAACCTTGTTAGGTAGAGACAATAGTTCTTTGGGCTTGAAGCGTGAACAATGCATAAATCCACCTACCTTGTGCTTAAATTCAACTTATTTTAGTTACAAGAATAATCCTCTAAACCACTTGGTCGTAGAGGCTATGGCCTATGATATAATAACCATTTCTTTCAAAAGGTTAATTAGATGGATAGAGGTACATAAATGACTTTATATCTTAACAATAGAACACCAATAGCACCGTTTGATTGAGGCTTTGTTGATATTGGTGCTGCTACTTAGTTTTTCTTTTCCTTTCTTTATTTTTAATCAAAACGGGATTTTAGTAGTTTCCTATAGCAACCTTTTATTAAAATATTATAATTGAGGTATACTGCTGAATACTTCAGGAAATACACTTTATTAAAAATATGACAAGATTGGTTGTCAAGTTAATTCCTTGTATTTTTTTCAACTTCATTAATTCATTGATGTTGCAAATTTGCAATATTGTAGCTTTCATGCAACATTTATGGTCTTATACATCAATTTTCTGATATTATCAGGTTAAAGCCTATTCAGTTTCTGGCAGTGGTGAAAAGGCAAAAGATCCAATTTTTGGGCTGACTATGGGTGCTGGTTCTCAATCTAGTGGTGATCGTTTTAGGTAAACTAGATGTCTCTTTATGTGCGCAATGATTTTCTATCTTTGCTTCAAGGACTGTGGAAAACTTGAGAAAAACTAAACTGGAAAACTGGCAGCTGATATCTCAGTTGGAAATAGAGTTGAAATGAGTATATAAAATAAATAAAGGTAAAAAACTTCTTTGAGTTTGTAGGACTTTGACGCAAGTAGAAATAAGAAATGGTATTATGTTCATGTTTCTAATTGGATCATATTATGTGAATATGATTTTATACAATAGATGGTTTTGTGTCGAAAGCGGAAGCGCTGATAATCCTTCAGTGATATTAATCCATGGTTTCCCTTCACAGGTGAGTTTTATCTGTCAACAATGTATGGTAGGATCCCTAGAATAGTTAATTGTATAAAACTTTAATGGGTGCAGTCATAATTTTAAAATCACAATGTTATGGATTTGGTTACTTTTCCTTATTTATTAGGTAATTTGAAAATTAAGTCATAACTTTAATCCATGGCAAGCTTGTCCACAATCATGAACGATCTGATTTGACTTCTTGTCCTAATGCATTTTCATGGTAGTTGAGTGAATTTTATTTTATTTTTGCTATTCAATCGCAGTTGTAATGTTAGCATAGCAATCTAAAATTCCAAAATAATCTGCACACGTTGGAATATCACTCAACTATAGTTATGACTGTAGTTTATAGCTGTTGATTTGCTTTATAACTAGTTCTTGATTAGCTCTTCTACTCGAGCATTATCAGAATGATTGCTGATGGGAAGAGGAGTCACCATTAGCAACGTAGCATGAAAGTAAGTGGAAAACTCACTGTTAGGATGATCGTTGGCAAGAAGAGATGTCTCTGCAACTCTGCCAGAATCATTGACGTTTAGAAGAGAAGAGATGTTAATGTCTAAATGATTGTTAGCAGGATGAGAAGAAAAGAATCTTAAGGTTAAAGACATTGTCATAGTGGAATTGCAGATTTTTGGAAACTCACTAGCTGTAGAGAGGACCGTGTCTCATTGAAATTACGGGGTTAGGTAGGGCAAGGGGAAAAGAGAGAACTGAAAGTATAATAGAACATTAGTCTGTTTTGGTATGTAATGTGATAAGACATACTGATCCAATGGTCCTATTTATACTAACAATTAGGTCAAGTAGTAGTGCAACTTTATTAGTACAACCCCAAGCCTATTAATAACATATGATAACTAATCCTATATAAAATAAGGGAGAAAAATGAAACATATTAAATAGGAAACAACTCCTAGGGTTGCTTCATCAATTCAATGACTGATTGATTCTGCAATATATTTTGTAGATACCCTAAGTTATTTCTAATATATTCTGAATAGCTTTGTCCCACATATGTAAGATATACAGAGAAACAACAATTTTACTGGCAAATTTATGACTCTGCCAGGCATATTCTTATCGCAAAGTTCTTCCAGTACTCTCCAAGGACTATCATGCTATAGCTTTTGACTGGTTAGGTAAGATCATAATTTTTTGGATCTGTAATTGCTCATTTTATTATTATAGTTGTTGTTCTTTATTGTGACATTGTGACCTATGTCATTTCTTATTTTATGGCTTTTCCATTCATATGAACCAAATGAATGTATGTGATGGAACTGGTTCAGAAGATGTAAGAAAACTCAAGAAGTGTGTATTGTTGCTACTGAAAATACAACAGTACAGGGATATTCGAGAGATCTCTTGCTCTCCAAGTCTCTCATCTCCTAATTTCTCAACTGATGCTGTACTTATCTCTAAAAGTCTCATACTTTTTTCTTACTAACTAACTAATTATTTTTCCTAATTACTAAGGCCCATCATGACGAAAAAGAAATTACCAAGATCCGTTACTCAGGCCCAAATCCTATCAGTAGTTTAAGTATCATCAAAGAATTTTTAAAATGCCACACTAGACCAACCTTTTGTTGTTATACTTGTAGATTTTCCTGTTAATCACAACTAGTGCAATCTCTTTTCAAAAACACTTTTTAGGGATAACTTTCTGCTTACATTTTTTTTTTGTTCAAGTTGGCTGTTTTAGTTTTAATGATAATGCCTTTTGTTTATATCTTAGTAGATCCGTGCTTCCATTTGTCTGTAATGACTGGTATCTGATAAAAAAGTTTGCTAAATAAATTTATGCATGTGATTGGTTCATGATTTGCATTATTTTGTTTTTGTAATTATTTTACTATAACATTTAAAAATTTATTAATTCACCAATTACCATTGCTGGATTGGAAAATTCATTCCATTTATTCTCCTCTTTCAGGATTTGGGTTTTCTGATAAGCCTCAACCCAGATATGGGTTTGACTACACGCTGGATGGTAATTAGTTTTAGTGACCCAAGAAATCTATTCTTGTTTTGAAACAAAAGGGGGTGGCAAAAATTCTATTCTTCTTCCCTGCAGAATATGTGTCATCATTGGAGTCACTTATTGATGAATTAGCTCTTACTGAAGTCTCACTTGTTGTTCAGGTAAGTTTGCCGCTGATAAGAAGGATGGATCTACCAGCTAAAATTATCTTTAATTTTACAAATTATAGGATGTTCCTTATTCTTCTTTGTTCCCAGGGATATTTTGCACCAGTTGTAGTTAAGTATGCCAGCTGCCATCAGGAAAAGGTCAACAACTTAATACTCCTTAATCCACCTGTAAGTTTATTTTACTCATCAAGTTATTTCTTTCAAAACTCATCCTACCACAGGCATCGTCAATAAAATACAGAATTTTCCCTGATTGCCATTCAACTTCAGTTTTCTTCATATTCTGAATTGGTGGTGCCATGTTTTGTTCCGTTAATTGACCTCCGTACATTTTTCTTTTTGTTCTTTAATGTGAGTATGAATTTCAGGATTAAAATTGACTTATGATAGATTTGTAGATGGATGAATGGCGACTTTAACATTGCCATGCCTCTTGCTAAGTTATTTTTACCCAATTTAAGTGGATAAAATCAGACATAATATAATTTGAGAATGTTTAATGTCAATTTATATCGCTTTTGGTCGTCTCTCTTTATTCCAAGTTATTGAAGTGAGAAAATTAGGTTCTAGAATAAAGTTATAGATAGATGAAGACAATAAAGTCTGTAGGTTTAGGCACTGTTTAAATTGCCACAACTGGAGAAATATTACAAGCATGTTCTGTTTATTAGTCAGCCCCCAATCAGTCTTGTAATTAACAGCAACTAATCACTCAATCCATGATCATAACCTTAGCAGTAAACACTTCTTAACTATTAATAACTTCAGTTTCTCTTTCTTATTTTATAAGCTAACAGCCCAACATGCCAAGCTTCCTCCAACATTGTCCATTTTCAGCAACTTTCTGCTAGGTGAAATATTTTCACAGGTATAAAATGTTCATAATCCTTTTCATGTTCTAATAAAAATATGTACTTTCCATTCTTTCATACATACATTGCATACATACACGCACGCACGCACGCACGCATACATACATACATGCATGCACGCACACATGTATACATACATTTGTGTTTGTATATTCACACACACATACACCATAATGCAATTCATAGTTTGGTCCCTAAAGGTTCCGCATAATATGTTTCTCTTCTGTGTGGATAGGATCCATTAAGAGCCAGTGACAAAGCTTTGACAAGCTGTGGCCCTTATAAAATGAAAGAAGAAGATGCAATGGTCTATAGAAGACCTTATCTCACTTCTGGTTCCTCAGGCTTTGCACTAAATGCAATTAGCAGAACCATGAAGAAAGACCTCAAGGTGAACAATTATCTTTATTGCAAATATATTAGATCAGTTCCATTGCTTGCTCTTTGTTGAGCTATTCTCTATTTTGTATTTTGCCTTACATTGGGAGGGATGGTGCGCCTTTCTCTCTAAAAAAGCGAGGATTTGTCCCAATGGGTTTCCCTGGGGTTTTTAATGTGGCCTACTCTACTTTGCCGAGTTTGTTTTCTCGGTGGCGTGAGGAACTCTGTAATAGTGATCCTTGCCCATTTTGATTTTTGAGTAATAAAATAGCCTCCGACTATTACCACAAAAAAAAAAGGTTCCATTGCTTGCCGTGTATCTCATATATATTGAGAATATGGTTAATACGTATGTCATTCGATTTGTCTCTCTATTTGGAACATGTTTGTAGTTTATTTTATTGTTTTAGCAATAATTTCAGTTTGATGTTACCAACAATTTCATGAATGAAGAAGGCATTCATCTCTATTGAGAATTGTGGCTAATTTTCTAAGTTTGGGGTTTTTTTGGGTATTTCATCGGGTTTGGTTGCTACCCTATAAATAGTTACTTATGGAAATTGTAACCTAGGACTGAAGACTAACCTTGTATCTTATTGTTTCTGCATCCAAAAACTGATTCAATAAGAAGGAACTGTAGCTGCTCTACAGTCGCAGACGTAGCCAATTTTGGGTGAACTGCGTGAACAAATTTCTATGTCGTTTTGCGTTTCTTTCGTTGTTTTCTCTAAAAGCATTGTTTCATCTATCACCAAATTGGTATCAGATGACGTCCAATTCCGTAGGGCCGAAATTTGACGTGACGCAGTTCGATGGGACCGACAATTTCGGATTGTGGAAGGTACGGATCAAGGATCTGTTGGTGCAACAGGGGTTACAGAAGGCGTTGCGGGACAAGAAACCTGCGGATGTCACCGTTTCAGACTGGGCGGAGATGCAAGCGAAGGCCGCGAGATTGATAAGACTTTGCGTCACCGACGACTTGAATCACATCCTATACCTGACGACTCCGAAGGAGGTGTAACATCCCGCTTGTCATAGACCCTGCTTATTAGGTTGTCATCTGCTGGGTGAGAATGCTTATAACCCTGAATTACCTTTGAAAATAGTTCTTTACTCTAAATATGGACCCATTCGAAATTTTCGTAACTTGTTTTGCTTATCCTAAAATTATGAGCCTTGCGTGAGATGAGTTATATAGTACGCTTGGTACGTATGGAATACAAATAGATTAGCTACAGTAGAGTTGGCATGCGACTACACAGAGCATTCATCACAAGGGTCCATCCACATTTAATTCACAAGGATTACATATATAAGTGACTGTACATAGGTCTTAGCTTACATACATTATGCACACGAGTTATTGTACATATATTGTTAGTCAGAACAGAAACAAAATCTAAGGCTAACAAAACATCATTGGAGATTAGGTGGGTTGTGCTAGTGCCCTAGCCTCATTCCTCTGAGTCCAGATCCGGGTCCTCATCCGGGCCTTCTTTCTTCGAGTCCGTCCTCATAGGGTCCTCGTCCGCTGTGTCCTCCCTGGCTGCTGCAGGGATTCCGGAGTAGAGGAATCGTTTCCCCGCTCCCCCTCTGCAGAGGTTTCTGGGGTGACGGGCCAATCCCGGCGTACCGTTGATGGTCCTGCCTCCGCATCGTGGGTACGAAGGGCGAACTGGCGGCAGAAGAGCTGGTTGACTGGCTTCCTCGCCCCCTGGGGATTGAAGTGTTGCCAAGGATGAGGCGGCCACGAGTTAGGATCAATCTCCACGTCCTTGTCGTACGACAAGAGTTCTTCCTCTTCAATATCTATGAGGATCGGTGTGGCAGGTGAAGAGCCGTGACTGACAGGTTGCCTGGAGGAGGGTGCGGGCGCTGACGATAGGGGGGTGTGGGCATTCTAGTGAGGAATAGGTACAGGTCTCCGTGACAACCCCAGTGTCGGGGTCCCGTTGCCTAATCCTGTTCAACAGCATTGTCCACCTCATCGGTGGGATACTCGTTGAATTCATCTGGCATCGTAAACGAGTGGGGATGAGAACGGTACGCCCTTAGTGGAAACCCGCTAAGCGTGGACTGATCTTGGATTAACTCATATAGGAGCCAGGCCGCTCTGGAGGTCTCTAAGTGTCTTGCATGATATCTTCTCTTACTTCTTATTTTATCTTGTCCTAGTCCAGAGCAGCTTTACCTACTTTACTAGGTGACTAGGTATCTCTAATCTTTACATTACCTAGGGAGTCGTTACTTTATTCGCTGAAAGTACTTCACCTAAGCCGTCTCGAGGGTTCCCTTGACAGTACTTGCAGGTTATACATACTTACATACATACATAACATACTTACATGTACGTCACATATCATATGCATGAGGGAATCGAGGGTTATTTTACGCGTCTTAGGGCTGCGTCCTTGTCGCTATTTTGTGCCCATCATTCTCCTATGTAGTCCGTGGGACCGTCGTCTCCTTACAACTACAACCTACTTCTGTTTCCGTATCCCTGTCGACCAGGCTGCGCTCTTTCCTGAGTGGTAGCTAACCACGAATACATGATGACATACTTCATCGAGTGGGGTAGGGAATTAACCATTTTCCTTGCAGAATGGTGAGGGGGTCCACCCTTGCGGTGACACCAGGAGTGGGCTCGTTACTTTAAACTTTTTCTTTATGTCCACACTTGGGGACATATTTTCCTTTTGACGTCATGATGTATAAGCTCGTTCGTTACTTTCTTTCTTTTCTTTCTTGTATCCAGGACGAAGCCTGTGTTCAAGTCTATGCCTGCGTTTCATAATCTTAAACCAGTCCTTCTTGTTCGACTGGCAAGGGGCTTGTCAGGTATGACGTGCCAAGAGAGGGGATTTCCTATTATATAACTATGTCCTTTCTTTAAGGTACACCAACCCTTGGTGGTCGGGCCTTCTTAAGAGATTACTGATTTCCTAGAATTCAGTTATGGTCTTAAGGCATTAAGTGATTCAATACTAGTTATCTACGGTTTTCCTAAATCCTAGTAACAACCGAGCCCACATGATGCATACATCTCAGTACAAGAATTCATGCCTTGTGTTATCGTTCATACACAGGAATAAAGTAGTATTGATTGAATGATGTGGACCCTGTGGAGCTCGTGTTAGGACTCTTAGCCACTTAGGCGAGACTAGTTAGTACCCTAAAGTCATCAGACAGCTCAGTGCCCTCAGAGTACGGTTAGGGTTCTGAGCCATCCTTATCCAAGTTTGCATGGGACTCAAGATGCAAGCCACTCAGCGCCCTGTACCTGAGATTCCTCCACCGCGTAACTTGTCTCAAGTTAGGGTTCCTAAACAACTCAGGCTGCTCAGCAGACCACCTTGGCCGCTCAGCCTTCAGAACCTTAACTTTGTGGTTTTGACCCTTTTTCCTCACTTCCTTTTGAACCATTTCCTCGACATCAGAGTGTTACCATTGTAAACATGTTGGTCATTAGAAGGACTGTCCCAACAGAGGTGGTGGCAGTAATTTAGCAAATGTGGTTCAGTCTGATGGTTCTTGCAGTGCCGATGATTTGCTTTGCGTTTCATCTGCAAAGTGCACCTAGGCATGGATTCTTGATTCTGGGTGCTCTTACCATATGACGCCGCATCAGGACTGGTTTATGTCATTCAGGTCAGGTGATTTTGGTGTTGTCCATTTAGGTGATGATAAGTCTTGTCAAATCAATGTAATTTGGCAAATTAAAATTGCATTGGTTAATGGTAGTGTGCTTGTATTGGGTGAGGTGTGTTTAGTTCCTGAATTGGAGAAGAATTTAATATCTCTTGGAACTCTCCAAGCGAATGGTTACTCATTCCTGTCTGATGGAGATAGGGATATTCTGAATGTGAGCAAGGGTGCAATGACTATGATGACAGCAAAGAGGACTGCAGGGAATATTTACAAGTTGTTGGGGCACACAGTTGTGGGTGATGCCGCATCGGTTGAAACTACTAATGATGCAACCAAACTATGGCATATACGCTTATGTCATATCGGTGAAAAAGGTATGATGGAACTGCATAAGAGGAACTAGTTGGAGGGAGTATGCAGACAATTGAATTGTGCAAATATTATATTTTTGGGAAACAATGTAGGGTGAGTTTCAAGACCGGCAAGAATAAAACAAAGGGAATCCTAGACTATGTCCATTCTGATGTTTGGGGGCCAACGAAAATGCCCTCCATTGGGGGTTGCAGGTATTATGTGACCTTCGTTTGATTGCTGGTCTTTCAAAAGGTTTTTGGGCAGCAGCTATTGATATGGCTTGCTATTTGGTCAACAGATCGCCCCGGGCTCCATTGGATGGCAAGGTTGCAGAAGAGGTGTGGACAGGTAATTCTATTGATCTCAATAATTTGTGGATTTTTGGTTGCCCTGCATATGCACATATTTCTAGTGAGGATAGATCAAAGCTTGATCCCAAGTCACAAGAATGTGTCTTTATTGGATATCATAAAGGTGTGAAGGGGTTCAGGTTGTGGGATCCTGTGAAATGAAAGATTGTGGTCAGCAGGAATGTTGTGTTTGATGAACAGTCCATGTTGATCAAGCTACAGATGTCAGTTGTGTCAGTTGTGTTTGATGAACAGTCCATGTTGATCAAGCTACAGATGTCAGATGTACGGGATTTAGGTGGAGCTTGATGGGCCATTTGTGAGCCCCAGTCCGCTTGTAGAACAACAACCACAAGATGAACCAAGCACTATGCACACGGGGTGCCAGATTCGGTGGAGTACACGAGTACAATTTTGTTTGTGACAGGGAGCGCGTCGTATTACACCTCCAACTAGGTATGAGTTTGAGGATTTTGCTACTGATGCCTTTCTTACTAGTGCAGGAGATCCTTCCACTTTTTGTGAGGCAATGTCTAGCCTGGAAAAGGATAGATGGATGGGTGCTATGGTGGAGGAGATGGAGTCACTAAAGAAGAATGAGACATGGGATGTCGTTCAGCTACCGCCTAGAAAAAAGGCTATTGGTTGCAAGTGGGTCTACAAGAAGAAGCCAGCAGTATCAGAAAAAGAAGGGGAAAAGTTCAAGGCTTGACTTGTAGCAAAAGGCTATTGATTATGATGAGATCTTCAGTCCAGTGGTAAGACACACTTCTATCCGGGCAATATTGGTTTTGGTAGCCAGTAGAGATATGCACTTGGAGCAGATGGATGTCAAGATAGCTTTCCTCCATGGGAATTTAGACGAACAGATTTATATGGAGCAAATAGAGGGGTTCAGTGACACTAGGCAGGGACTTGTTTGCAAGTTGTAAAGGTCCTTGTATGGTTTAAAACAATCACCGAGGCAATGGTACAAGCGGTTTGACTCCTACATGCTGAAGAATAGGTATAGAAGATGTGAGAATGACTGTTTTGTGTATATGAGGAGCCTTCATGATGACTCTAATATTTTTCTGCTACTGTATGTTGATGATATGCTGATTGCTGCTAATCATTTACATGATGTAAATGATTTGAAGATCATGCTGGGTAAGGAATTTGATATGAAGGATCTGGGAGCTGCCAAGAAGATTCTTGGGATGGAAATTCATAGGGACAGAGGAGCTAGGAAGCTATGGCTATCTCAGAAGAGCTATGTTGAAGGTGTCCTGCACAAATTTGACGTGAGCAAAGCGAAGCCAGTAAGCACTCCACCGGCCAATCATTTCAAGTTGTTGGCTGTTTGATGTGTGCTATGATTTGTACAAGACTGGACTTGGCACATGCTGTTAGTCAAGTGTGCAAGTTCAAATCCAAGCCACGAAAACAGCATTGGGAGGCAATCATATGGATCTTGAGATACTTGAAGGGTTATCATGTTCAGCGGGGAACACATGTTCCAATAGTTGTGGTATATGTCGATGCAGGTGATCTAGATGACAGGAGGTCTACTACAGGGTATGTCTTTACACTTGCAGGTGGACCAATTTGCTAGAAGTCGTCAGTTCAGCCTCTAGTGGCGATGTCTACAACTAAAGCGGAGTACATGGCAGTAGCTGAAGCTTCAAAGGAAGCATTATGGGTTATAGGGCTAGTTAAGGAGTTGGTTGTTGAGCAAGGTGGAGTTCAGCTGTGTGAACAAATTTCTGTGTCGTTTTGCGTTTCTTTCGTTGTTTGCTCTGAATTCATTGTTTCATCTATCACCAACAATCTCTAAGAGCAATAAATTTCTATTTGTGTATCAAGATGATATATACTTAATTTTTCTTATATTTGTTAACACTTAAGATTTCTACCACTTAGTTGTCAATGAAGACACTCACTAGTCCATTTCTGCCAACTCTTCCCAAAACCACTCTAGGCATCATCACTGAATGATTGCTATACTAAGGAAAAAACTAGCAAGGAATATCAGAAAATAAAACACATCTCAGTTCATCACCTTAAAATGTAATACTTGAAGTACCATTTCTGTACATTTTAATTTGGCGTTGGGAGAAATTATTGGTTGCTTATGGAGAAATAGGTGGATTATGCTTTATCCAATAATAGAGTAACATTTCAACTTTAATTGGTTGTACGACTGACCACTAACATAATTTTATTTGATCACTTCATTATGGGGTGGTAAAGTACAATCCTAGTTGGTGCTCAATGAGCACTCAATACTTTGTGTTATAAGAGCCAATTTGACCAACTGGTCTCGACTTTACATACTGTTGAATGATACCTGGCCTGTAGTTAATTTCATGAATTTACTGGTGTGTAGACCTTAGTCCATGCTTCACATGTGATGTTCTCTCATTTGGCAGATTGTATATTGATATGCCTCACCTGAATGGGAATTGATAAACCACTTCCCTACTGCCATAATAAAACCTAGCTGATATTCTTAGTGTTCTCTTCAATCAAGGTAATTTGTTTGCAAGTATAAAGTATTGTTGATGCAATACTTCTATTATTTCTTCTCGATGTAGGGTACAAAAGGTTTTGTATTTTTTTTTTTCCTAGTTCACTTTTAGAAAATATATGCACCTTGCAACCTATAGGACATAAGCATTGTTCTTCCCAAAGTTGTTAAACTCGAGAATTTAAGTAAACTCATGAAACGTAAACTCGAACCGTAAACTCGTGAGAGTTTACATATGTAAAAAATATATTATGTAAGCAATATAATTAGTAACTAAACATGATTAAATGTCATATTTATAATTGATATTGACCAATTCAACTTTATAATAAAACAAATGAAAGAAATATCATAAAAAATACCTTAATTCATGGCGTAATTGTTATGTCATACTTTATTCTGCGCACGTATTACTTTTTAGCTCAATAAAACATAACTCAATTATGATAAATATATACAATTAACTTAATAAACTGAATTGATATTGTTTAACATAAACAAGTAAACTAAGTATCCAACAAAAGTTACCAAATATGTACATTTTGAGGAAAAATAAAGTATTAATTTCAAATTGTAAACTCGTAAACTCAAACTTGCAATCGATTTTTATTGAGTTTACTTAAACTTGTACAATTTTACACAAAAAAAGAGTTTACATGAGAGTTAAATCATTCTAATGTGGTAGAATCTTAAACTCTTAAGAGTTTAAGAGTTAACTCTAGAGTTTAATAACCATAGTTCTCCCTATTTTGCTCTTATTGGCTAGTTATATTGTTCTGGACTGTTTTTATAATGTATATATGAAAGAAAAATGTCTTTTTTTTATTTTTATGATAAACTGAGTGAAGCCAGTTCTATGGTGGTGTTCATTTTTTGAGGAAGAGAAGCGAGGGGGCGGTTGGCTCCTTCAAAGGTCAAGGCTAGAGCATGCCATAAGCCTTAGCGATGACTTACATTAGTACTTGAAAACAATTTACTCATGAAAGAGCACTAGGATTTGAACTCAAGATCTTTGCTTATGGTAGAGGTGTTATGTTGGTTAAACTGTTCTTTTATAGAGATATTACAGAATATTGTGCTGCACTGTCTACTATGTTTTCTCAAGCTTTTCTTATGCCTTAGGAAACCCCAAGAGTGATAATTAACATTCTTAATACATATACTACAAAAATAAAGCAATGTTTTATGATTATTATTATTATTATTATTATTGTGAATTGATAAGATTTGCGTTTGTTGATTCACTATTTCTTCAGAGGTATGTGGAGGATATGCAGACAATACTTAAGGACACAAATTGGAAAGTTCAAACAGCAATATGTTGGGGCCAAAGAGATCGCTGGTTTAGCAATGATGGAGTGGAAAGTTTCTGCAAAGATTCCAACCATACACTGATTGAAGTTCCAATGGTAAATACTTTAGTTTTCATTTGCCTATGCCTGTCTTAGGTTAGGCTACTTTTAGTTTTTAATTTGTTACCTCGGGATGATATTGTCACGACCCAAAAGTCGAGGCCGGCACATAAGGGAAGCCTCTAAACATGGTAAAACGTGAGCATGCATGAGGATATAACTAAATTAACTGTATTTCAAAATTGTTTCTCAATTGAAGCGTGATAATTGTTTTACAAGCATAATTGAATACAAATTATGATACTTAATTCTAACTGAGCGTAATGTCCGAAGACCTTGCATGTGACTCATTGGAGTAACTACTAACTATAACACTAATTACTCAACAACGAAGCAGAGCTCACTATTGACTCGGAGACTGGTACGACCACTACACTAAAGGATCAACTCCACGGTCCTCATATCTCTGAAACAAATAGATGAGAGGTGAGTTCTGAATGGGCACCACAGTACCACACCACATAGCATATACTGAAACATGGTTAATCATATATTAACAATTAACACCAAAGCAATGACTGAATAATACATGTATACATATAGAGTACTGATATGACATATACAAATCTGAAAGCACACAAAGGTAAATGAAAACACTGCAATAACTAACTATACAAATATTGACGCACACACTATAGATAATAAGACCCTTGTTGAGTCTACTGAGCTGTATATTAGGCCTTACGGTGTATTTACACAACCTACGTAGTTAGATGGCGGTGTCATGCGGATCACCGATAACTAAACTGAGATGTCACGCAGACTACTGATACTAAATCTATCTGCCTCCCCATGAGGGGGTCGAGGAGAGATTAATTCTCAATCCTTGGTGAAGGAGAGATTGGTCCTCATCCTTGCTTCGCTGGAACAAGTCCCTGCGGTATAGTAAAGGGTACGCTAAACCTATATAGTAAGCTGAGAAGTTGTGGGTATGCTGAACCTGTATTTGGGACTTATCGAGTACGCTAAACTCGTGCCAACAAGATGATCATAAAGGCACAACCTCGATGTCGGGTCTTATGGTGTATTTGGACAACTTGCATGTCCCGTCTGTACTGGGCCACAAACATAACAAGCTACACACAAACAAACACTTGTTCAACTATCAAAATTCTATTTATCTAGGTGTGATCCTATCCTACTACTGATTCCTGTATCCATTATTCTGTCTGAATTATTGGCTATATGGTTACTAGAGCTGCTGCGTTTCTTGAGCTACCTGAATTATCTAGCTTACTGTATTTATTATCTTAACATCTAAGTGTTATGCTTGGAGTTACTCATTATACTGATTATCACATCTAGTTCCTTTGTTGCGCTATTTAGTTGTTTAGAGTCTAGACTACTATAACAAAATAATCTAACGAGGTCAAGGACTGGCTTGCAGCTTGCATCACTGACTGGCTGACAATTGACGGATGACTGCTGGTTACTCTAACTGATTGTACCGGTTGACTGGGCTGACTACATTGGCTGGTGACATTGACTAACTAGTCTTACTCCTCACCCTGGTCCCACGACCTACATGCTGACTGGCTACTATCTATTATGGCTACGCTTGCTATGGTCCTATGACGACTAACTATTGTAGGCCAATTACACTGATTGATGGTTCTAGCATCGTACAACGACTCCACCCTATCGCTATTGACTGGCTGACCCGACTTAACTACACTAATTGGCTAGTTTGACCTCTGACGCTATGGCTAAGTCTATATTGGTTGAGTACTCTACTACGGTTACATTGTCTAACTATATGATTACTACTATCCTATGATCATTAGCTATAGTGGGATGACTCACTAACTAACTACTACCTAACTATAATCTAACTGACGTGACTGGACTGGTCAACTGTCATACGACTATTATTGGTCTACTACATCTACGCTCGACTAGTTGCTACTTTTGTACTGACTAACTATTGAGACTAATGGCGAGTACTATTGTGCTTGCTAACTACCCTATTACAGTTGACTACTTACTACTAACAGTCTATTGGGTATATTCTAAGCTAACTTATACAGGCTCACTGTTGGGGTTTATTGACGGTTATCACTAAGCCAACTAACTATCTTGGAACTATCAGGTACATTGGCGTATCTATGCTGGTTACTATTTCTCGACTATCTTGTAATTGTGGGAACTGTGTTGGATGGCTGAGTTTGTGGATACGCTAAATTCAGGGATAGGACTTACCGAGTATGTTAGACTTGTGCAAATGTATTGATACTATACAATTGATCTAACTATTATAGAACCCTAAGTCTGCCATCCTAGGATTCACCTAATAAATTAATTATGAAATTAATTATCTTAGTGATCTAACTATAGCACTTACATACTGAATTACTTGTTATATTTGTATAACCTATGTTACTAATAATTATGGAGGTGTTAGCATCATCCTAACATATCCTACCTTAGTATATAAGTTTCTACCTAAACTTACGCATGCAGTTACTAAGCAATACTGAATATAAATAATTAAATAATTAAATACATAATTAACTGAACTAAATAAATAAATAAAACACAACTAACTTGATTGAACAACAACGCATGGTATAAACCATTCGACACATCAGGACCTCCACTGGAAAGGACGAAGACTGAGGAGCACTACACTGGAAGCTTCACATGGCATAGCGTTAACACTTGAATTAGCCAACAAACATCACTCTATGAGAAAACACATAAACTAAAGGAAAACTACCACTGGAGGGTGTCGCTGTAGCGAGTAGGCATCGCTATGGCAAACCGGCATCGCTACGGCAGTCGTGAACCGCCATAGCGTCACCACTACCACAGTAGTGGCACCGAAGCCTACTACCCTAAGCCGCCCTAAAAAGACTAAAAACCTACCCTAAGTGAAGACACTGCGTTTTCACAAAGAAAACTTGAGCAAAAGTCCTAACACTGGATGGAACCGTAAGCACTCTGAAGGAATTAGCATCTGAAGCTCTACTGGAGAGTCTCTATTTATACGGGGAGGAAAACTTCCCCCAAGCTACGCAAAGTCAGTGGGAGAAAACCACCGAACCACTACAGCGTGCCCCCAACATGCAGCGTCCTCTTGAGCATGGGTCATCACAGATATTGTAGTTCTTAACAGTAACACTAATGACATGTTATAGAAGCATAAACCTCTTACTACCAAGCATGTATATAATGTGCTATTCTATTTCAGAAATTGGGGCTCATCTCTGTTTGCATTGTTCTGTAGCAACTTTTCTTTGGAATATGCAGTTTGGAGGGTTTTTGAAGCATGTTATGGATTCTCACCAAACTCTACCTATATTGTGCTTTATTGCAAATCTTTACGTATTCGGTTCCTAGCCTAGATAAAAGAGGAAGGTTGTGTTAGGTAGTCAACAACTAACCTAAAATTTTGTTGAATCTTTATGATATGGGATCAGAGATGTGGTAGTGTTATTGTTAGATCATTTCATGTAAAAATAATGCGCTATACAGTTCAAGTACATTGTCAAATGAGTAATAGCTACGGTAGTGACACCTAGTTGTCTTGAAACATAAGGAGTAAACCTTCAAATTCGTCCTTAAAGTTGTTAGCATCGATCAAGTTCGTCCCCAGATTATAGAAAGTTATATTAGTGCTTGAAATTGTCAAAATTTGGTCAAGTTAGTCCTTCAACATCAGTTAAATTAGTTCCTCCGAGGGATTAACTTGACTGACTTTTGGCAACAGTGACTAATTTGACCATTTGCATAACATGAGGATGAACTTGACCAATGTTGACAACTCTTGGGACGAATTTGAAGGTTTACTCGAAAAATAAGCCAGGGTGCTCGCATTTTTATGAAAGGATAGGGTAGACATGATTTACAATAGGCCATTATAATGCAGACTGATCCATATTGTCAACACTACTTTAGTAGGACAAGACTTAGTGGTGGTTGTTATGAATTTGCACCAATTTCTCCTTATTGATTTCATAGGTTTTTCCTCTCATAGAGAAGCTAAGATCTTTTGACAGTGCTTAGTCTTTTAGATTCTCTAGTGTTTATAGCTAGAAAGGAATGCTAGAATCTTTAAGGGTACTTAATTCAACTTGGGATAGGGTTAATCTTTGGTTGCACTTGTAGACTTTCTTCATAAATCAGAGTTCTTTTTCTCGTAACAATGTGTTACATACCTTGACACCGTAATTAATTAATTTAGGATTTGAATTATTAGTATTAATTAATTAGATTAGGATTTGAATTATTTATTTAGATCAGCATTTGAATTATTGAAATCTAGTAGTTAGGATTGATAAGATAAGGTAGTTAGGAGTAGGAGATAAGATTTTACCCAACCCATGATTCTCTCTCACAAGTGGCTATAAGTGAGACCTTTAGGGGAAGGGTTTAGGTATTCAGGAAATTAGGCTAGAACTAGGAGGACCAAGGGATCCTAAACTCCCAGGACTATTTCTATTATCATTATCATCAATTATTCAATTCAGTTATTATCTATTGTGTGCTGTTTTGCTCGGTTAATCCCCCCTCTGGAATTGCTGGACTGTTAATTAATTCTCTTAAGCATTACCTAAACCAGAATCGCAGATACCAGTTCTTACAACTGGTATCAGAGCATAGATCCTTGGCGAACGGTGTATGGTTTCCACGCGCGCAGGCATGGAGGCTATGCTGGACAATTTGGAGAGACAGATGGAGCAGTTGAGAGAGTCCCATGCTCACCACACGGCCCTTCTGCAACAGCTGCTAGACAGGATGCCGCCACTGCAACCGAGCGTCAATCAGGGGAATGAGGAAAAAGGTTCAAGCGAAGGGGAAGGAGAAGGGAGGGACGAGAGAGCGGAGCCGGAACCCCGGCGTTTTGAAGCCACGCGGAAATTGGAAGTTCCGATTTTTGTGGGGGAGGGAGCATCAGAATGGCTGGTTAAGATGGATAGATACTTCAGAGTGACACAAGCAGCCTCCCAAGATCGAATGGATATCGTTGCCCTAGCATTGGAAGGTGAAGCCCTCACCTGGATGGAATGGTGGGAGGAACACACCCCTTCACTCAGTTGGGAATAGTTTTGAGCAGACCTGCTCAAACGGTTCCAACCTGGAGCCGCCCTCAACCCTTTGGCGCCCCTACTGGAGGTGAGACAAGTGGAAGGTGTAGCGAGGTATAGGAGAGAATTTGAGGCCGCAGCTAGGTCTCACAAGAGCTTGGGAACAGAGGCATTACTCTGCATCTTTGCCAATGGACTGAAAAGAGAAATTCAGGCAGAGATTGAGGTTGCGAGGTTCGACAATTTGCCGGCCTTGATGGACAAGGCTATGGCCATAGAATGGCGGAATCAGGCATGGAAGGAGTCAAGTCTAAATTCCGGAAGCCGGAGTTGGGATCCAGGAACCAGACACAGCGGCACTAGCGGAGGACCCTCCGCGGGGTCATTCTTTTCCAAACCTGCAGGATCCACCCGGCCGCCCGATAACGGAGGGGGAACACGCGCAGAATCCGGGCACCAGACCAACCAGAGGTCCACCGTGTCTACGGCAGGGAACAGACTTGTTCCCATTTTTGGAGGAAGTGCAGCGCCCTCAGGGAACCCCAGGCCGGTGAATACACGCCGGCTGTCTAATGAGGAATGGACAGAAAGGCAAAGAAAAGGTCTCTGTTTTCGTTGTGGAGAAAAATGGGGGCAAGATCACCGTTGCTCCATGAAGCACTACCAGATCCTGCTCTTAGAGGATGAACGGGGGGAAGAAACGGAGAAAGAAGACACAATCCAGCAAGAAGAACCTCCCTGACTTCGAAAATTCTTGGGAGCTAGCGACAGAGATCCAAGCAGCCTTTCCATCTTTCCACCTTGAGGACAAGGTGAATTTTGAAGGGGAGGGTATTGTTACATACCTTGACACCGTAATTAATTAATTTAGGATTTGAATTATTAGTATTAATTAATTAGATTAGGATTTGAATTATTTATTTAGATTAGCATTTGAATTATTGAAATCTAGTAGTTAGGAATGATAAGATAAGGTAGTTAGGAGTAGGAGATAAGATTTTACCCAACCCATGATTCTCTCTCACAAGTGGCTATAAGTGAGACCTTTAGGGGAAGGGTTTGGGTATTCAGGAAATTAGGCTAGAACTAAGAGGACCAAGGGATCCTAAACTCCCAGGACTATTTCTATTATCATTATAATCAATTATTCAATTCAGTTATTATCTATTGTGTGCTGTTTTGCTCGTTAATCCCCCCCGGGATTGCGGGACTGTTAATTAATTCTCTTAAGCATTATTTAATCAGATCAGCCGATCCCAGTTCTTACACAATGTTAGCATAATAATTCTAAAATTCAACCTGGAATTGTTTCTTCATTTTATACTATGTGGATGAGTACCTAAATGGACTCTTCGCTAATTCTCTTCCTGTTTGTCTTCACTCGTTAACAGCGTATGTCTAGAAAAGGTACAATTATCTTCTTGCACCTTTGCAGGCAGGTCATCATGTACAGGAAGATTGTGGTGAAGAACTTGGACAACTTATTTGTAGGATATTAAGCAGAAGGAATCAGATATGAGGATGTTTTCAAATTGCTTCTTGATGTGCTCAATAATTTGTTTATATTGATTCCCTTTTCTTTCCTTCCTTTGGTCTCCTTTCTTCTGATAAAACTCAAATCAATGCCAAATTTTCTCAACGAAAATGTAACTTTGTATTTTATACTGACAGCGTAGCTCCTTCTAGTACCTGTATATGCATTCATTTATAGAATCATATCAATTTGCAGTAACTTTAATGCTTAGCAGCACTTTAAAGTCTAGAAGTATGACATGATTGGCCAAGTGTATCATCATCCATCTATCATATATTCTAAGCATTCGTCTAAGTTGTATTGATCGAGCCTGTTTGTTTTACAGTTTGGGCTAATAAAACGTAATTTTAGTGGAATGAAATTGAGGATGACTGAGTTTGTGCTTGGCTTTCATTTGTATTTTTTCAAACTTAACTATCTGAAATTACATTTGGTGGAAGTAATTTTGAAGTTGCTTATTAATTTTACGAGAAGTAAATTTGAAATGAAACTCTACTATTAAATGCATTAGTGATGGTGGAGGTAGTGGTAGCGGCAGTGCTGATGACAATGATGGTGGTAGTGGCATTGGTGGGCGGGTTGGTGACAACAATGGTGGTAGCACTAGTGACAGTGATTGTGGTGTGGCAAAAGCGGTGGTGGTTGTAGTGGTGGTGGTCAAGGTTATCAAACTTGAGAGTTTAAGTAAATTCGTGGAGCTTCCATAAATTCATATCGTAAACTCGTACGAATTTACCTATTATTAAAAAAATATTAAAATATTTTAAAAATCTATTATGCTACAAAAATATATTTAATAAAACTTGAAATTCATAAGTTGACTGTTATTTAACTAATGAAAAGTTTATTATGATCATATAGAACATGAAATAATAACAAAATTTAATGAATTTAGTTGTAAAAATTATCAAAAACTATATTTAGACTCGGACAGTGTGCGGAAGATAAAATTACTTAGAATAATATATATATATATATATATATATATATATATATATCTATATATATATTATGTTATACATTATTTTAGTATATTTTTTTCATAAATAATGAAATCAACACTCAATCTTGACTGAAAGCTATTAGGAATGGTGTCGCGAAAGATTTGAGTAGTTTGCATGAAGTTAGAAGTTCAAATCTTAGTGTCACAGTTTTTTTTTTTTTNTTTTTTTTTTTTTTTTGTAAATGCTAGTGTCACTAATGTACCAACTAAAATCAAGTATTGATTGAAAGAAATGAGTCATGCCACACATGAATAAGATGTACACACCACAATTAAACTACAAAAGCAACAATGACTAACTTAATTTCTAACCCTTATCCCCTCATTTAGATGCATAATATTTGCAAATCAATAAAAATAAATGCCTTTAGAATTGGAAACTCTGTCACTTTGGCAATCAACACTCCAAGACCAATCCATTATTCATTAAAAATACTCTAGACCGATTTTTACTATAGCGGTTCCTCAAATCTCGAATAATTAGCCACTACAACATTTGAGTTAGTGCATTTACAAATTTGAAATCTTGTTTCCATGAAAGTTATTCATTTTTTTAATCTATATCAAATCCATTCCTATAATTGCGTCTCATATCTTGCTGGGGTAAATCATAAATTATCGAATCCTCTGGTGTCAGCCACCACTACTCGCACCAAGACGCATGGTTACTCAAATGGTGAACCACCACAACTAACAAAACACATGGATCAAATGAAACTTTAGATGGTTACTCAATCAAACAATGTTAGTTAAGAGTCCATGGCAAATGTTAGAGTGACAGGTGGGTGTTAGATGTGAAAGGTGAGGGTGAAGGGGTGGTAGCTTTCCATTAAAAAGGATGGAGACGGTGTGAATTATACTAAGATGAAAGTTAAAATTTTGATAATTGTGAGAGGTGTATGGTAGGGGTGACATAGGTAGGTGAATTAGGAAAATAAATAAGTAGTAATTGTTGAGATGAGGGAGGTTACAAAAAGTTTATTGTGAAGGGAGTTACCAAAAAAGATAGAGTTTGGGGTTATGAATTTGGGTTTATTGTGAGGAAGTGAGTTGCAGTAAAAGGGAATGGAGGAAAAGGGTGTGGGAGAAGCTGCCAACTATTGAGATAAGTTGATGTGGTAGTTGTATAGAGTATTGTATTAGAATTTATATATTATAATATATAGATGGATAAATTATGTAGCATGAGGTATTTATCCCATGAAGTAAGTGAGATATCACCATTTCTTTTTGCCCAAGCTACTAATATCCGTAGTGATGGATGCAAGCAAAATATGTTTTTTTTCCCCCAAACTTCTAATGTTCGTAGCACATCAAACTCCAACTAATTTGAAAGCAAAATTTCTATTGCCGTACCAACTTGATCAATGATATACTTCGACAGTTTACATATCTGAGTATTTAGTATTTACTAACCATTTTATTTTAAAGGGAATGAAACACTTGGAATAGCAGATCTAACTATTCCATGGGCATTGTTGCAAGAAGCATGCGCCTTCTTTCCTGGTTGAGAAGACAAGATGTTAATTTGATCAAATACAAGGTTGAAACAACCTGGTGAGCTGCAGTACAAGATTAATTGCATTGTCATCTGCAGAAGTTCCTTGAAATCCACGGTATGTTGCCTACCTCACCTTCACTGCGTCCAAATTAATTTTTCCAAATTAACAACATGGTCTTGATAAAAAAAAAAAAAAAGGTGAAATCACGTGATGCATGTATGTTTGTTTTATGAACATTAGTACATTGCAAATCGCAGGATGAAACCTTTCTTCTTATATTGTATACAAGTGCATACAACAAAAGCAGAGAACGTAGATTTACACGGCAAATAACAAATAGATAAGGCACACTTGATTTAAAACGGCCACCAGAAAATGTGACTCTTAACCAAGAACAGATGAGCACCATCTATTATTTTTTTTCATATGGTTTACAAGTAGCGTTTGGTTCCTGTCCATGGAGATGGAGACAGTGGGACACTAAGACGCGTCTCCCATATCCATTCTTTTGAGGTACAGAAATTAGCTTTAAAATCATACACAAATTAATTTAAAAATCATCTTGAGAGAGGGACAATTTTCTTGTCACTGTCTCCTTTTCCAAACATGCTTTTGTCCCCAATGTCTCTGTCTATTCTGTCTCAAGACAAAAATCTAATTGCTACACAAGGGCACAAATGCATGATGGTTGTTTGATTCTAGAATCTGCTATTAAAATCTTAGAAAGCAAAGCCAGTTAGTTTTAGCAAGTGATTAGAATATGTACTAAATTGAAAGTTGCTAAGCAGATTACTCCCTTGTATCCTCTTCGAAACAGGAAACACTAATTTTTGAACCACAAGTTACTTAGAAATGTTGGAGAGCGGAAATGTTATCTCTTCTTGGATAATCTTCAGCCTCAAACTGCTAAACAAAATCTTCTGCTCTGTCAGTACAGTTCAGTGGTGTGCTCATACAGCCTTGTACACCAATAGGACCTTGCTTTCACGTATCTCCAATAGGCGAATGGCGCGAGCCCTTGGGAGACCGTAAATCAAATCGTAAGCTCCTCTAAAGCAGGAAGTTGAGCAGGCAAATCTCCCCTCAACCTAGGACAACGCCATACTCCAAGGTACTTCAGTTGAGTAAAAGCATACAACAATTCTCACAGTTAGATAGAGTTAGCATATTTTTCCATCCCAATCCGGAAACCTGGTACCCCTCTGTAAGCTTGTCAAGTATATCCATCTTTAACGTTTGTAAATTGTACAAATTACACAGTGACTCCGGTAATGTCTTTATCCTTGTCCAAGAGAGGTCTAAATAACGCAAATGGATCGACTCACCAATTGAATCAGGTAGTGCATCAAGATACTTAAATGTCATTGTTGAATGGAGTATCTTTATATTTAATTGGCAAAAATGTCCTGAGAAATTTAACTCTGTCAAAAGCGTCAAAGTTTTCTGAGATTGGAAATGACGAGTCCTGGCACTAATCTTGGTTTCTTTCCCAAGTTCTTCTGATCTAAAATAGAACTCTTCGCCAAGGAATGTTGCTAAATCATGCATCAAGAAATAACCACTCTTAGTGCTTGAACGACAGAAAAACGACCTTGAAACTAAATTATTAAAATATTCACAATCAACTTCTGTTTCAACTTTAAAGCTTATGTCCCTGGTTAAAGACTCTAAAAATACTCTTAATTTAATCATCCAATAGTTCTAAGAACATTGGTTAAAAAACCAAGAATAGTAAATTTTATAAATTTGTACAACTTTTGAATGTATTAGAGAATGAAAAAACTAACTTTTCAATAAAATACTACTACTATTATACTATGTTTTGATAGAAAATGAATGGAAAGAATATGAGCGAAAAGAAAATGGGTAAAAAATGACATTATCCTTTGTTTGGTTGCGGATAAAAAATTAAGGTGGAAAGAAAACTTAACTGGTCGGTCCCACTAAAAAAATTCTCCCCACGTGTGCGAAGAAAACTAGAGGAAGAAGGGGGTCAAATTTTATTTTTTTCCATATTATCCCTCCCTTCACCGTTGCAATCCAAGAATGCCTTTCTACTTATTTCAACGGCCATTAACTGAGATTTGACAAAGATGTGAGCGTTTTTCTTTTTCTTTCATACATGAAAGTAAGACCTTTATGAAAAATTGTGAACTGTGCTTTATTGTTGCAATAGATATTTGATGTAAAATATATATTTTATACCCTTTATTATACAATAAGGTTACACATGTAATTTTATATAATTCTCATTTTCTTTCAACTTATTTTTCTCCTAATTTCTCTTCATTCAAATATTATATTTTCTCTCTATTTTCTTTCTTCCCACTTTCTTTTTTTCCATTTTCTTTCCTCTTATTTTCTTTTCAACATCCAATCAAAGAATTACAACTAGTTATCAATTGTCACTTTTTATTTTATTGGTTTTCCATTTATTTATATCCACACAAAGAGGAGAAATTTGAAACAAATACAATGAATGATGTTGTGTTTGTGATGGCTAATTTAAAATTGGGCTAAAATAAGCAAACTAAAAAATTTTTTGATATTGATTGCAATCTTGATGATTTAAATTATGGTGAAGCATGAATTGTGGATGATGATAATGATGTAATAGAAGATTTAGATGGCGTATATAATCCAAATGATGTCGACTTGGCCCTGGGAGAAGGTAACAGAGACCTCATAGATACTTTGAATTTGATAGACTTATGTAAGGAAATGCTAATGAAGTTGGAGAAAATCACATAGAAGATGAAGAATATGATGATCATGGGCTTCAAGATTTGCTTTGATTGTTTTTATTTTAATGTTTAATGTGGTGCCAAAACTTAGTGGCTTTTGATTATAAAACTTATGGATTTGCTATGGTTGTGTTGTTATTTTCCAAGATTTCGTGGTTTTTGATATCATGCACTATAACTTTAGGTTGTGATTTGAAAATGTAGGTTGTGAAAAAATGGCTGAGATAAAGTTATTGTTTACGTTCCAGGTGTGCATGTTCATGTATATTCAATGTTCACCTCAAAAAACCCATAGTAACAAGTTATTTATTTTGTGGGTATTCCTTCATACAGACAGATGTTGTGTTTGGGCATAATGTTTGAAATCATACATAATGTTTGCATATAAACAAAATGGGTGCACACTTAAACTACTTTTATTATGGATGAACACCGAAAACAAAGTAAAGTCATTTACATGAATAATTATTTTTCTCTAATTTTTAAAATGAAAAGTAGAGTCATCATTTATATTATACAGCTGAGCTGACACATTTTTTCTTTTGCCCATGTTACTTTTCTGTATTGCCCTGAACTCTTTGATAAAAAGCCAACATTATTGAAGGAAAGAAAGAAAAAAAAAAAGTTCCACGCAAGCAACTCCATTATTTGCTAAACTCCATTATTTGCTAATGTCATTTTCAAATCCTCATCGTGATCTCACTAGTCTTTCGTTTTAGTCCCCTCCGTAAATTCTCCTGCGCTTCATTTTCTTCTTATCTAAACTGAATTGAGACCAAACTTGAGCTAATTAATTAACATGGCTGAAGTGAGGAACAAGAGAGTGGTTCTGAAGGACTACGTCTCCGGTTTTCCCCAAGAATCCGACATGGACATCATTGAAGGCAACATAACGTTGGAGGTTCCAGAAGGTTCCGACAAGGTCCTTCTCAAGAATCTCTACTTGTCCTGTGATCCGTACATGAGGAACCTAATGAACAAGCCGGAAGGCCTTGATCCGAACAGTCGTAATTACACACCTGGCTCCGTAAGTCATGTTCTCTCTATGACTAGGAGGAATCGTCATTTTTCCCCTTTTCCTTTTAATGTCTTTTTCAAATAAAACTTTGGCTATAAAATATTATACTGGTTTGCTGAGAAGTTCCTCCGAGAATTCTGTGGGTTATTTATTTAATTTGTGCTTAAAAGTCCTTGAAGTTGACCTATTGGGTAGAAGCAACTCTCTTATCTACTTCTCAAACTGACTAGAAAATTAATTATTTTTTAATTAGGCTTATTTTTTAAAGCACAAACAAACAGCTAGTAAAACTATAAAAATACTTGTAGTTTGAAAGGGGATGAGACTATACTAGTCCAATTGGCTGTAACATTTTGATCCAAATAGAAATTGTTGGGGCAAATAAATTTTAAGCATATATGAAGGTAACGCTAACTGCAGGAGTTTTGTGTAAATTGCAGCCATTAGCAGGGTTTGGTGTGGCTAAAGTCCTGGAATCTGGACACCCGGATTATAAGAAAGGCGAACTTGTGTGGGGTTTTACTAAATGGGAAGAGTACAGCTTGGTCGCGTCCGCCGAAATACTCTTCAAAGTTGAGCACACTGATGTCCCTCTTTCATACTATACTGGAATTCTTGGTATGTTATTCAATAAATTCTAATCTCTATTTGTTCTGAATGAATGAATGGCGATCTTGCTACCAACATGAAGTGCAGCTTGTGGAATTTCATGTCATAAATGGCTATAAACACTTTAGTTGATCTCCTATTAACTTCATTTTGGAGTTGAACAAATATTATATGAAATGTATCCTCATTTGGAACAGAATGCTCTCTGCTTTTGTATATCTGTTTATTATTATTAGAAGAGAATTTGCTGACTAGATTTGTCTTCGTCAGATTGAATCTTGGCAAGCGTGCATGCAAGCAAGCTTATGTGTGTTGGCTGCGTACTAGTTATTTCCCAGTTATGAAGTTTTTCGTGTGATATAGATTAGCTCTGTGCCAATCTTGTATCATTATTATTATGGGTTAACCATTCATAGAAACGTCCTGTTCTGTTCTATGAATCCTTTTTGGCTTGAATTGGTCGTTAACTCTTTAGAGTAAGTAACTGACCAGTGACCAGCTTCAATTTTGAGGAGGACAAATATTAAATAACTGCTTATGTTCATTAGGAACCGGTAGCTAAATTCTTTGTATGTGTCTGTTGCAGCCACATTTCTTTGACAAAGTCGTCTTTCTTTATATTTTACCTTTTTGTTTTTGTTTTATATTCCGACGATCATAGTCACCTGGTATGCGGTGCTCTTGGGTACGAGTATGGGTATGCGGTTCGCTGCCTTATCAAATATATGGTACGTGAAGGGTATACGTAGGTGGTACGCTATTTTGGTTTATAGTTCGCTCTAATATATAAATCGGTACACTCTTATTATATTTTATAAAAATAATAAATAAATTACAAAAAAAATATATACATTGTAAAGATTAAAACAAAACGTGTAAAAAAAACTTCAACACCAAAAGATTTAAGAGAAAAAGGTCTTAAAATGCCTTACTCCATGACCAACAGGAGCTCATTTAAGAACAGTTTTTATAAAATTTAAAAAGTAAAATCTAAAAATAGTAACTTTAAACCCTAAAAACACTACTCCACTTCCATTAAGTCTGTCGCTACACAATTCTTTCAACTCACTTCTCTCTCTTTCAACTCACTCCTATCATATGCCTTACACAATTGATCATTAGATCTGGCCTGAGAACACAAGGTTATGTCGTCGATAGTCATTTTCAATAGCTGTCACCAATGGAGATCTGTAGGTGGCTATGCCAGTGAAAGTGTGGCAGGTCGCATCGTGTGCGAAGACGGCATTTGGAAGGCAGTGACGGCTCCGCGACGATTCAAGGAGTAGTTCGCAACCCCACAGGTCACTGATTCTTCGCAAAATTCTAGTATGCTGGCTTGTAGTTTTTAATGGTGTATTTTGAGTGAATTGATATGCCAAAGAACCATGAACCAGTCCTTGGTACGTTGGGGGTATGACAAACTATGTGACTATGCACATGATTCCTTTCATTTTATTATGAGTTTCTATTTGAACAATGTAGTTGTGTTGTGTTTCAAGTGTATGTAAAGTTTTAAATTGCTGAATGATGAACTAAGTAATTTGAGAAAACTTAAAAATCGTCTACTTTACAGTTTTGGATCAAGATCATATAAACTTTTTTTGTGTTTTTCACTTTGCTTTATCTAAATCTCCTCGAATTTTGAACTCATCTCACCCCATTATACCCAATAATTTGAATGTTCTAAACGCAGGTATGCCAGGAGTGACGGCATATGGGGGTCTCTTTGAAGTAGGCTCTCTCAAAAAAGGAGAGTATGTTTTTGTTTCAGCTGCCTCTGGCGCTGTTGGTCAACTTGTTGGTCAATTTGCTAAACTGAATGGTTGTTATGTCGTGGGAAGTGCTGGAAGTAAAGAAAAGGTATTGTTCTAAACTTCTAATTAACCCCACTCTAATTGATCTTCTATTAACAATCAATTGAAATAAATTAAATCACTAAATTGCCCTCTTTCATAAAATTGTTTTAGGACTTTACTGCTTTCATGTAAGAATATTTCCATCTCTATATAAGGGGAAGTTCTCCTCTTTGTAGATCATCGTAATTTGAGAGAAATAAAATTATGTGTTTCATAACTATGGCTTTCTAACTACTGCTTCCTGACTCTTAATATCAACTCATGATTATGTAACCTTGAGAAGTAAGAAGGTAACCTGCATGATAGATAGTATGCTCTACACTTGGCTATTATAGAGAAAATTGTGTATTCTAGAACTATGTATGATTAGTGTTCCATTTTTTTCTGGTCCTTTCTATCATAAAATTTCGGTTCTTACCAAAAACTGAGGCTTGAAAAGGAGACTTATAGATACGGGCGTTCGCACACACCTGAAGAAAAGAGAATTAAGAGACCTAAGTTTAGATGTTATGAATATAATATATATATATTATATAACAGAGTTTATAATGATGGAAATAAAGGTATGAGAGCAACCTGAACTAATAAGACAAAAAGCTAAAATAATTTTTAGATGAAGTATACGGTGATGGGAGTATAACAAACGAACAAGTTCAAAGCCAAACTAGAATGAAAATATCAAACAAATAACAAGAGCAAAAGGAAAACTCGAAACAGCTGGCCAAATACAATTTGACTATTCACCAGACCTACTCAGATTATTAGGTGTGCCTGAAAAGATAAAATCTGAAACTATAAACATTATGGAAGCAGAAGATATAGACGAAGTTGAAAAGATAATGAGGCAAGAAGAAGACGAGTTGAAAAACATACAACAAGAATTAGGTTATATAACAAAAGGATGGAAGAAATAAATGTAAAATTAGTCAAGTAAACATGGAAAGTGTTATAACAAAGGGTAGAGGAAAAGGAGAAGGAGTAGAGGGAGAAGGAGAAACATCAAGTAACCTAAAAATGAATAGAGAAATAGAGAAGGAAAACGCGAGTTAAAACATAAAGACCCTCTTTAAAAATGAAAAGATAAGACAAACTTATAATACTACTTATACATTACCAAAACATAATGTAAATACACCACCACCTACCTCTAGAGCAATTTGAAAGAAGACAAATTCCAAATTCTGGAACATATGGTTAGATTTAAATTGTAATCTAGATAACGAAAGAAGAATAGAAGAATGAAGTAAAGCTCAGTTAGTTGCGCTAATAGGAAGAGAAGTAGATACCCAAGCAACATCTTTTCCAATAGAAGCCAGTTTTGTTGGAATTGTCCGACATTGGTGAAAAAGTAAGGATGAAGAGTTCAGGAGACAAGCAAGAACTGTAACAACATTCTATTCAAATCGAAAAAGAATATTTTGCAACTATAATAAGATAGTATGAACAGCCGTTAAGAAATGAATTTGTGGGAAGAAGTGTAGGAGCTAATGAATGAACAAATATTGATCGTGCCGTAACTAAAAATGCACCACATTGACTTATGTACATTAAACCCAGAGGATATAAATGGATATACATGTGAATATAAGAAATATTATTATGAAGCATGTCTAGCTACCTATTAGCGACAAAGATTTTATATGGACCTTTATTGTATAAAATTACCAAGACTTATATCTGAAACCATAATACAAGAATATAACAAATCCTTTAAAAAAAAATACTGAAATGATTCCTTGTATTGATACTATTGGAAGACGAGAAGACTATTTGCGAGAACATATATCTAAAAAATGTAAAGAATCATGGAGAAATGCAAAATATTATAAAACAACGTTAAGATGTAGGGAATTAGAAACACCTCATCGGTGCGGTTGCTATCTTGATAGAAGGAAAAGAAAATTGCAAAAGAAACGACGCATAATTCAAGATAATCAACATTACAAACCTTGAACGAATTATAAATTTAAGAAATACTCAAAAAAGAATCTTTATCACAAATACAAACTGCCAAGATATTTTAATAAAGAAAAAAAGATTATATTACAACAAAAAAAAAAACCAACAACATGTAAGTGTTTTAATTATGGAGAAGTAGGAAATATATCAATAAAATTCCTAAATAAGAGAACGAGAAAGCAATGAATATTCTAGAAGAAGCAGCTAATAAGTATCTGCTCAATAGCTAAATCAAAGACTCAGAAACAGAAATATACAAAATAGAAATAGCTAAGTACCAGAGTCATGGGACCCTCCGTAAGTCATTTTTTCACTTCCGCTACTTCAGAGCTTAGACTTTCTAATTTCTACAAAAATTCTCTTTTGTCATTCTCCGTAAAGCTCTCCAATATGCTTTTTTTGTTCACTGCCTCCCGATCCCAGTTAACTACACGACCATCATCACCGTGATTGTCGCTTCCTGATTTGTTGCCACCTTTGCTGCTTCTGTACAGTTCGATGTTGCTTATCGTTGCCTCTACGCAATCCCGATGTTGCTTATCGTTGCCTCTACGCAATCCCGATGTTGACTATCGTTGCCTCTGCGCATCCCGATATTGCCTATTGCTGCCTCTCCACAGCCCCCAATGTTGCCTATCGCCCGACAACCTCCATTGTTTTGTGACAAGCTTAAAGTTCGAGGAGCTTTAGCTTTAGGGAGGGTGTTACAATATCTATTAAAATAAAATAATATTAGTATTATATCTTTGATTGATTTAGATTGATTTAGTTTAATATTTAAATTAATTTTGTCTTTATATTTCTAGTTATGTTCGTAGCCTATAAATAGGCTTTATTTCATTGTAAGTGATTATTGTTTATCATTTTCTGTCTCTTGTTATTTTCTCCGTAATAATCTCACAATAAAGAATAAAATGAAAACGAAAATAAAAATAATGGGAGATTGGGGAAGAAGAAAGAAAAAATGAAAAGAAGCACACATCAAAGAGAGTAGATTGTACAAAAGTTAATAAATGTTAAGTTGTACATAAAATATTTCTCTTATTTGAGATAGAATAGAACTACGAGATTATCCATAATTCCATATCATAAATCTACTTTGAAATAAAAATAAGTTTTTTGTAAAAAAAAATTGGATGATGTTGTATCCTTTGTCTCGTAAAAAAAAAAGTCGCATCCTTTATTGATTTTAACCTTGCCTTTGCACCAGGGTATCCAAACCTCCCTAATTAGAACATAAATTTAAAAAGTGAAATGTGGGACTGATCAATTTTTGTTTCTCTTGCATTCTTGAATTCAACCATATTATGCACAATTGGATTACGAAAGCCTGAAATGAATTATGTTTCATTTTCTCACCTAGAAAAAAATAATTAATTTCCTTTTCATTTGAATGCATGTCTTTCACTTTCAGGTGGATCTATTGAAGAACAGATTTGGATTTGACGAAGGTTTTAACTATAAAGAAGAGCCTGACCTCAACGCAGCTTTGAAAAGGTCAGTTTTTAACAGGTTTATGATAGGGAAATTTATGTTCAATTAGATGGCCTATCATGCTTTTGGTCACAAAAATATATACAATTTTTTTCGGTTGTGGCCCTTGTAAAATCTCTTCTTTGGTTTCCGTCCTTGCTCTTTTTTTTCTTTCTCTTTTTCTATAAAAAGCGCAAAAATGATCTTTCAAAAAGTTAAAATGTTTTTCATCCCATCATATGAATTATTTAGCTAACATTTTGATTCTTGTTTGGGTTAATTAAGTTTTTTGTCCCTGTAATTTGTGAAAGTTTGATTTTAATCCCTCTATGCAGATTTTAGTCCCTACAAAATTTGATAGTTTGATTTTGGTCCCTGTTAACGTTTGGGATCTGACGGTGATGACGTGTCAGTTAGCTCCGCGGACGGGACTCGCCACGTGGCATAACCCGGTTCACCTCCAATGGCCCTTAAACCCGGTCCAACCCATGACCCGACCTGTTTTTTTTTT